>PVKU01003440.1:0-178776 GCA_004027475.1 Anoura caudifer | reverse complement strand
TTTTTTTTTTTTTTTTTTTTTTTTTTTTTTTAGGAAATTCCATACTGCTTTCCACAGTCTGCACCAGTCTACCTTCCCACCAACAATGTACTAGGGTTCCCTTTTCTCCACATCCACACCAGCACTTTGTTGGTTTGAGTATGATGGCCATTCTGACTGGTGTGAGGTGGTATTTCATTGTGGTTTTAATTTGCATCTCTCTGATGACTAGTGATGCTGAGCATCCTTTCATATGTGTCTGGGACCTCTGTGTGTCCTCCTTGGAGAAGTGTCTGTTCAGGTCCTTTGCCTATTTGTTAATTGGATTTTTTATCTTCCTGGAGTAGAGTTGTGTGAGTTCTTTATATATTTTGGAGATCAACCCTTGTCCAAGATACCATTGGCAAATATCTTTTCCCATGCAGTTGGTTCCATTTTATTCCCTTTATGTGTTATTTAGCCATGTGGAAGCTTTTTATTTTGGTGAAGTCCCATTTGTTTATTCTTTCCTTTATGTCCCTTGCTGTAGGGGACATACCAGTATAAGTATTGCTGCATGGAATATCTGAGATTTTCCTGCCTATGTTCTCTAGGACTTTTATGGTATCATGACTTATATTGAAGTCTTTTATCCATCTTGAGTTTATTTTTGTGTATGGTATAAGTTGGTGGTTGAGCTTCATTTTTTTGCATGTAGCTGTCCTAATGTCCCAACACCACTTGTTGAAGAGGCTATTTTTACTTCATTTAATGCTCCTGTCCCCTTTGTAATCAACTACTAATTGACCATAGAGGCTTGGCTTTGTTTCTCGGCTCTCTATTCTGTTTCATTTATCTATGTATCTGTTCTTATGCCAGTACCAGACTATTTTGATTACAGTGGCCTTGTAATATAGTTTGGTGTCAGGTATGGTGATCCCTCCTGCTTTGTTCTTCTTTCTCAAGATTTGAGGAGTCATTTGACCCCTCAGTGAGATCAGAAGACTGCACTTTAGGATTTTTAAAATATGCCTAAGTCTTGTCTTGGGGCAATTGGGAGAGGGGGAAAATGGAGAATTGTAAACTGTAGGTTGTGATCTTATGTGGACATATTTCAGATTTTCTTTATCAGCAGCATACAGGTTCCCCACTTTCTGCATGAATCCCACCCTGCTTGAATTACTGCCCACCTTTGTAAGGACAGCAGAATCAGAGAAAAGGGGTTTAGGAGGGGGTAGGACTCTGAGCTGATCCTCCTGTTTCTAACCCTTTTCAGGTTGAAAGGCTCTATGTAACCTTTGTTCACCCCTGTGTCATAGTTATCCTTCTCTGGACTGAATTTACTTTTGGAAAGAAAATACTCATTTGGGTGGGCTACTCTCTAAATTAAAATGTATATACATATATATTTTACTGTTTTCAATTTCTCAAGGAGAAACCAGCTCATTTTATTAATTTAAGGCATAACAAATTTGCAAAACAAGCCTAGATTGAAAACTCATTAATTCCATTATAGAGGAGGCAGTTAATAAAAAATCTGAATTTTGGAACACTTTTTAAATTTGAAATTTGAATGCTAAATGGGATATTAAAATTTAATTTAGAGTACTCCTTGTGGAGATTTTTTAAAAGACAGCATTTATGACCTGACTGGTGTGGTTCAGTGTGTTGGAAATCATACCACAAACTAAAAAGTTGCAGATTCAATTACCCATCAGGGCACATGCCTATGTTGCAGGCCAGGTCTGCGTGCAGCAGGCAACTGATTTATGTTTCTCTCATACATCAGTATTTCTCTCCTTCTCTTTCTCCCTCCATTCCCCTCTCTCTAAAACTAAATAAAATCTTTAAAAACAAATGTCCTCAAGTAAAGGTAAAAAAATAATATAGCCTTTATGAGTAAGAAATATGATGAAATATGGTACTCTTTGATATGACTTGCAAATTCTTTTCAGCCAGTTTCTTATTTTAGCTAAATATTTTAAGTTAATTTTGTTTAGTGACTTTCTTTCAAAAATTTATTATTTTCCTTTTGCCAATTAATGCAATCCAATTATGGGCTTTTATTTTAATGTGCATTCTCAGTGTTTCACTTTTTCTTATTTTATTTTCTCATTGTACATGGACTGCATATCTTATTTGTTAATTTCTTTTGCTTTCCTGTTTTTGCTAAGGTGTGGCATGGTCCTTCTTTACTCTGTAGAACCAAATATAAGTGAAATAGGTAAACCATCATGAAAGGCAGCATGTTTTTTACTAGCATCAGCAAAGGACCACCCAGTGAAACCTGGAATCATCCAGGGCCCGCATTCTTTAAGTAAATGTTAGATTGTAAATGGATACTTCAATGGAAATATAGTCAAGGCTTAAAAAATGGCCTCTTAAAAGAGAATAGTGTTGGAACATGAAGTTTATAGGGTTCTAAATTAAATTATGAAATTATGTAGAGGAACAGAGTAACTCATATATTGGATGATGAGTTAGACTTTGTATAATAGACAGGTTCTGATCCCTGGTATAGAATGTTAAAATTTTTTTAAAAAGAGTGTTAAAATGAGGACAATTTTTGCAGTTTGTCACTAACTTAATTGTTTTGATGATTTCAGGGTATCCATTACTGTTAGCTGAGATAGAAGAAGTAGAAGACACACAACAACAGGAAGCTGCCCTGCTTGCAAAGTGGCAAAGGATTATGGGAATTAATTATGAAATTGTGGTAGGTTACCTTACCCTCCCTAACTTCTTAACTTATAACTGTATTTAGCAGGAAGTTCATGAGAGCAATAAAAATCATAATCAAAAAGAGTCTTTGGAAAGCAGCAGTTGTACTGGGCTTTTTTTTGGAGAGCTAAATGTGCTGATTCAGGTATTAACAAATTCAGGTTGGAGAAAGTTGCATAGTAACCAAGGAACTGAAATGAATGGGATGAAGTTTTAGAATTCATAATTTATCAGTGTTTTAATATTTTCCACTGTAGTATACCTTATATAGATACAGGGAGATTTTTAAAAATCGTGATTCTTAAACTTGGGATTTACAGAAAGAATCATAAAAGAATAATAGTAGTTATTTAAAGATTAAAGAAAAATAAATTATGATCCATGTATAAAATTGTAAAGACTTTTTCCTGTTCTCTATCACACTCATGAATTTATTTTCCTTGAGAGGTTCATTTCTACGTGCTATTTTTCACAGAATTTATGCCATATTGAGTGTTTTATGTTTATTAATACAGTTTGCAAAACTATTATAGCAATTGTTATTGGTATCCTAAAAAGATTTAACAAAGGTGCCACAAATTATCAATCTTTAGGTATATAGCAAATTTCAGGGATTTCAAAAGGAAAAATACAGTACTAGGTTAGGTAGAATTTCTCTTACTGCTTATAATGTTTAAGTAACTTCAGATTAGAAGAGATAAAAGAAAATAGATTCATATAATATTCATAACTAGCCTTTACTGAGTGCTTTGTGCCAAGCAGTGTTCTTCATGTTTCATTTAATCCTCTTGACAACAATCTTTTTTTTTAAACACTCAAGATAGTTAACAGACAATTAAGAAATGAGTACAGCTGTTACTACCATTTTAAATCGAGTTAGGGAAAAATACAGGAAGGTCCATCTTGAGTATGGTTAACTTAACATGAAAAGAAAGTTGCGGAACTCCTCCTGTGGGGTAGGCTGGCACATGCGTGAGACTGCGCTTCTGGTGGCAGGTGAGTTGTGAGCAGAACAGTTAGACCCACCGCTTTGTTACCAGTGTTAGAGACTGGGAACTTTCCGTGGCCTTCGTGTGCATGGTCTCTGGGGGGCACTCTCAGTGCCACCCAGATGTTACACATCTGTCAGGGGCACGCGTGAGCTGTACAAAAGAACTAAACTATTTGTCAGCCCTCAACAAAGGTGAGATAGACTTGGATCTGACTTTAAATTGTTGTCTCTGTAGTTTACAGCACAAACTTAATCATAGGAGCAGTGGTATAGTGGAGAGGAGGGTTGATGGACATTATGTGGGCACCTGGAGGCTGCTCAGAGGAAGAGATGTCAACAACAGGTTTTTAGGAGTGAGAAGGTTTCATCCAGCATTCAATTTCAAAGTCAGATGAGGTAGTTTCTGTAATAGCCCTGCACATATTACCGCTAAGATGCGAAGGAGATCTTTTACAATTTAGCAGCCTTTTTCTTAGTCTATCCCCAGTTTCCTTAACTGTAAAATACAGGGGATGAAGTAGGTCATCTTTAGTATACTTCCAATTTTTATGTTACAATGAATGGAGTCTTTATGAAAATGGGTGATTTCCTAACATTCTCCATTATTTTGAGTGTGACATAGGAAATAGGAAGGTCATTCTCCCATTTTAAGTTTTGATTTGCTTTTGAAGACAAGTGTTGTCCCTCAAAACAGTGTAAGCGAGGGCTGTGGGCTGTAGGTTCAGACTGCTTAGGTTCATAGATCTTTTCTGGCTACTCACGGACTGTGGTTAAGGTAACCTTTCTGAATCTCACTTTCCTAATCTGGGAAACAAGGATGGAAATTGGATCTACAAGAAGTAAATGAGGTAAACTGTGTAAGGGGGTTAGCACAGTCCCTGGCACATAGTAAATGCAAAGTGTGCATTTTTCTAGACTGCTGTTACCTGAGACATGGCAAATTTTCTTAGGTTTTTGCTTCTTCTTCCTTTTCATTTCTGTTGGTTCATGAAACTGATAGATATTAGTACACTTCCAAAGGCAAAGTTCCAAAGTTTTGCAGCTTTACAATAAGGTTTATGAAGCTTTTTTGAGAAAGTTAACTTGTTTTGAGTAACATAAAATGCATACATGAGAATATAAAAAATGAAAGAATATTAGAATTGTGATGATTTTTCTTCTTTCAGGTGGCCCATGTGAGCAAGTTTAGTGAGAACAGCGGGTTGGGGATAAGTCTGGAAGCAACAGTGGGACACCATTTTATCCGGTCTGTTCTACCAGAAGGTCCTGTCGGACACAGTGGGAAGCTTTTCAGTGGAGATGAGCTCTTGGAAGTAAGGAGCTGCGCCATTGTCCTCTCCCGCCCCAGCTAAGATTCTTAAAAGGCAGCAGGAGGCTTCAATAAGCAAGTTCTTATTATAAATGTCCCCTCTAAAGGGTACTTTAGAGAGATCTACAAATAAAATTCCACCTAAAGCAGGAAATTCAAATCCATATTTGCATTGATTTTCAGACCTTGTTTCATGCTGACTTTATTTTTTCTCCTTTAGGTTTAGAAAACTACAAAAAAATCTTTAATTTTTTATAAACATATGGTCAACTTTTAGAATATTCATTTACATCTTTCAATATCACAAAGAATGCAAAGCTTTACAGTAAAAGCCTATTTCCTGTCCAATTCACTCAGTTCATATCAGCCTTCAATAGGTAACTGCTCTTACATTTGTTCTGAGCAACCTTCTGGATACTTTTAATGCATGAACAAGTTTCAATGTATTCTTTTGCCCCACTTAAAAAATGCTAGCGCATACTATGCACCATTTTCCATTTTGATTTTTTTCACTTAATAATAATATAAAATGTTAGTTTTTAAAATAATTTCTTTTTCCTTTCATCTTTTGGGAAAGTTTTTATTAACTCTTCTTTTTCAAACTGCTACACTGGCAGATTAAATATGGATGGAAGGTAGTGATTTATCCAAGAGTGCCTTAGAAGGTCCAGTTCCAGTATGACTCTACTTGCATATAAATTGTTTTTGATAGTATGATTACAAGTCTAACTGTGGTTCTGAGCACAGCAGAATTATGGTAATAGTAAAATTTATATTTATTTAATGGAAAATTATTTTTAAAAGAATGTTGACGTTATGAAATGTTATTTCTTGGGCAACTTATCTCTTTTTGCAGGTGAATGGCATAACTTTGCTTGGGGAAAATCACCAAGATGTGGTGAATATTTTAAAAGAATTGCCTATAGAAGTAACCATGGTGTGCTGTCGCCGAACTGTGCCACCTGCCACCCAATCAGAATTGGATAGCCTGGACTTATGTGACATCGAAATAACAGAAAAGGTATTGGGAATGTGGATATGAAACTAATCTGAATATATAATGGAAAGCCTTAATGGCATTTGATATTTTTTAATTCTCTTTTATTTGTTGTTTGATTTCCTAACATTGCCCATGGCTTATAAGATAGACCTTGGAGTCAGACCTGAGTTTGAATCAGGCTTGGCACTTACCAGTTCTGTGACCTTGGGCAATTGACTTCATTTTTCTGAATCTCAGTTTTTTCCTCTATACAATGTGAGTAATGTTGCTTGTCTTGGAACATTATTCTGTAGGTTAAATAAGGTAATGTAATCATATTAGATGTTATTGCCCACTACAGGCTTATATAATTTATTCATAATATTCCTGTGGAATCAATACTCATATTATCTTTATAGAAGAGAAAACTGAAGTATGTAAATAGTGGATATATAGTATATATGTGGTAAAATTACTCTTATATAACCTGCTGAGCTCAGGGCCTGACACACAGTTAATGCTTGGTGAGTGGCTAAATATGGGTGAACGCATCATCTCTGCAGGTGTATGTCTTATTCATGCACTGTCAATACTTTTAAAATATGAAAAATTTGAGCTCCTAATGCTACATACCAGGTAACACTTTGTGCATCCAGAAACTCTCATTTTTCTGTTTGCTTATTCTTTTCCATTCAGGTCAAAATGTCAAGAAATGGATCAAATTGGCTTTTCTGAAGACTAACAGTAGATACCTAAAGTTAAGATAAGAAATCTTAGAGACAGTCTTCAAGCCCAGGCCCATCTACCTACAGAGTTTGTCTTGCCAAATGTGCACATTAACTCCTTAATGAAATAATCTTGTGCACAAGACACAGAAGCTTAGAATCCTTGTTTACATTAAAGTACAGGGCTTTTATATATAGGCATTTCTTTTTAATTGTTATTTATCATAAGAATTATATTTTATTTTTTAGAAAAAATATTTATTTATTTTTAGACAGAGGGGAAGGAGGTGAGAAAGAGAAGGAAAGAAACATCAATGTGTGGTTACCTCTCGCATGCCCCCTCCTGGAGACCTGGCCCACAACCCAGGCATGTGCCCTTGACTGGGAATTGAACCAGCGACCCTTTGGTTCATACACCAGTGCTCAGTCCTCTGAGCCACACCAGACAGGGCGAGAATTATTATTTAATGTCAGAATAGCTTTATCTTTTTCTTCTGATTACAGACACTGATGAAAAAAGTGAAAATCACCGACAGTCATGGTGCTGAGATGTAACCATTGTATGTTTTTATATAAGGTCTTTGAACCATACATGTTTAATTCCCATTACAAGTTAAGTATTACTTCTAGTCTAATAGCTTTCAGTAATTATGAGCTTAATCCCTAAAGGTTTCCTGATAAGCTATTGTTACTCTTATTTGAGAGTATTTTGTTCTGAAAAAAGGCTGAGAATCTCCCTTTTTCTTGTAGTGTTATGTGTATCTGCTAATCTAGTGCCTCTGAAATAAGAGCTGTCTGGTCTGTTACCAGCCTCATATAGATCTAGGCGAGTTCATCGGGTCTTCGGAGACAGAGGATCCTGTGCTGGAGATGACTGATGTGGGTCAGAATGCACAGAAGGTTCAAGGACCTTTGGCCATGTGGGAGGCTGATGTTCAGCACATCAAGCTGGAGAAAGGGAGCAGAGGACTTGGTTTTAGCATTTTAGATTATCAGGTAAATATACCCTATTTTTAACAAAAATTTTAATGAAGATAATATATACTAGTGATATATTGTTAGTAGTAAAGAAAAAGGAGATATTTCAATCATCAAAGACATTTTCTTGTTTTTAGTGAATCTTTCAAATAGTAATTTTATATGATTCATTGATTATCATAAAGGATTTCTTTTTAACATTGCATTCATTGAGTTCTTTTACATTTCAGCTCTTGCAGATTTGAAGTACATGCAGAGTACATTTTAGGAATATTGTAGAAATATTTTTGACATTTGCGAGTATGTCCGAACTATTTGTAATCCCATGCACTTAACTGATGGTTCATATTTCAATAAGACAGGAAGTATCACATACTTATTGCTTTTGTCTGAAGTGAATAATAGATTTATAATCAGATATATTATAAATTCTAGCATTTCTATTATTTGAGTAAGTTTATGAATAAACTTAAATCGTTCACACATGACCCGCATTCTTACATCTCATTGTGTTCCATGCTCTGAGTAGCTGAGGAGATGCTTTGGAAGGTTGGATGCACGCAGCTGTTGCTCCTCATTAATTAATACTGAGCAAGACGCTGTCTCCGATGACTCCCAGGGGTTCTGTTGTTCACAGGGCCTGATTCTGGAGCTTTGTGCTAATACTAAGGTTGCTGTATACCTTACAGTGCATCACCAAATTCTGTATGGCCTCCTTTTATATTTCCTTATTTCAAAAGGCATACCCTGCCGCATTCAGTTTACTCACATCTACTGATGTTCCAGAACAGTTATATCCTATTTACCAAATGCTGATTTTAGTAATTCATATATCTGACATCTGTCTAGCCTCAGATGATAGCTATAAAATTTGACAATTTATCAAAAGTTAAAATTCTCTCAAAGTTATATGTACAATTTGAAAGGTTGATGCAGGGATGATGGCAAGTGAGGGTTCCTTGTTTAGGATGAACTCTTCCTAATCTCTAAGACAGAGGTAACCCTTAGCCCAGATAATTCATTACAAGTATTAATGAAATTTCTTTTAAAGACAGCTGAAATAGTTACTCATCCATTACAGTTCAGGGAAGGCAGGGGCAACCTGTAAAAATATTTTCAGTGTAAAATAGGGCTGCCTTCTCTTTTCTTTTCCCATCTCTCAGGATCCAATTGATCCAGCAAGCACTGTGATCGTAATTCGTTCTTTGGTGCCTGGCGGTGTTGCCGAAAAGGATGGACGACTTCTTCCTGGAGACCGACTCATGTTTGTCAATGATGTTAACTTGGAAAACAGCAGTCTTGAAGAAGCTGTGCAGGCACTGAAGGGTGCACCATCAGGAATTGTGAGAATAGGAGTTGCCAAGCCTTTGCCAGTAAGAATTTGGATTTTATTGATTCCTTTTTATATTTGCAAACAAAATGGCTTACTTTTATCTTAGTTTCATATGTTCTTATGATTGAATCATGACTTTTTGGTACTTTTTATCACCATGGTTATGGCTCCAAGAGAGTAAAGATTTAATTTTGGTTGTTTTTAAATGGTGAAATAAAATAGAAGGTTCAGAAATAAATTTATAACATTGTTTTGTACTTCACTTTTAACCTTTTTTAGTTGATAATAATGTCATGATGATGCAGAATGAAATATTTTCAAAGAAATGTGCCATAAAATATCTATACCAAGTGGAATATTAGAGAAATTAATAGCATCAACAACTATTAATTTAATTAGGACGCTTTAATTAGGATGAGATGAAGTAGACTCTGTAAAGTGGCTTCAGGTCCTACATTCTGTCGATTTCAACACATTTTTTTAATCTAATTACTGCAAAGCAAGAAATTGAACTTTCCAAAATGGATTCATCAGCATGTGACTCTCCCCCTGGGGGGGTATAGCCCTCATGTCATTAATTACTGCAACAGTAAAAGTAGCTAATGACAGACTACATGTCAATATGTTCACTAGGTATAGTGATTGCAACATAGCACTTATGACTGAATTGAAGTGAAATATTGGAGACATTGTCTTTGTGAAATTATTTTAGCTTATAAATATATTTTTAAGTGAAAGGGCAAATATACCATCTCTTAAGAAAACACAAACACATGGACATATTTGCATAAACATCTAATAAAAATTTGTTGTCTTTGTGAAAGGAGTTGTGCAGACAGTAAGCTTTGCCAATATGCAGGGTTCGGCACAAATAACGCCCTTGTTTTATTTAAAAAATCTTTTATTACAAAATCATAAGCATGTAATTCTGTAATATAACAATATCATACTCAGGCATAACATACGGCATTTTAGGTGAAATGTTCAAATTAAAACTATAAGTTATTACACTCATTATCCTATCAACTCCACTCAAGCAGGCATTACTTCTGCTGGACCCTGTATTTTATTTAAGGTTTTATTTATTTACTTTTAGAGACAGGGGAAGGGAAGGAGAAAGAGGGAGAGAAACATCAATGTGTGGTTACCTCTCACACACCCCCTACTGGGGACTCATTCCGCAGTGCAGGCATGTGCCCTGACAGGTTATCAAACCGGTGACCCTTTGGTTTTCAGGCTTGTGCCCAATCCACTGAGCCACACCAGCCAGGGCTGGACCCCTGCATTTTAAATGTTAATTAAGTTTTTTGTTTTTCACTTTCTACTCCACAAAGAAATGGTAACCTATGAAAATATATTTATGAAAACTGAAAGAGGAAGGGAAGAAGGAAAATAGGTTCATCTAACTAACCTGAAATAGAATCAGGACTGAAGAAATCGGAACAAAAGATCCATGCAAAGGGAAATAGAAGAATGAAGATAGGTCATTATGGGACTCTAAATACAGAGGGTGGAGAAAAATAGGTTTACAGCTTTTGTGTGGAAAATAATCATTAATAAATAATAATATAAGCATAAGCTTTTGTATTTGGGTACCCATGACTGTAGACCTACTTTTGCTCCACCCTGTGTATTAAGATTAACCATACATTTGGTTCTGGTTTTTTGTTAGACAAGGAAAAATGGCAAACATGACCAATACACGTTTTTTGCTCCCCTTAAGAGAAGCTGTGCCAGTTATATGGAAACAGACTTTTTCTTGTCTTAGCTAGTTCCAAAATAAATTTTTCTTATGAGAATATTTGCTATTTCAAATTCAGTATGCATTGCATTAATGTGATAAATATCTTTATATAAGGTGCAGTTTACTATTAGCTTGTGTAAGAAAGAAGAAAAACAGTTTTTTCTTAAAATACTTCTGCATGTATTGATGAAGCAGGGTGATGATACAGGCATGACAGTTACCTAGTATGGTAGTTTATTTCATTTGAGGCTGGAACAGGAATGTTAGGTTTCCTGTTAGTGTGATCAAGGTTACAATGTAATAGCTCAGGATGCAGTTTAAGTCGATGGCATCCATATAGTTTTTTATGTTTTGCTTTTTAAAGGCCATGCTAAATTAAGAGACTTTATTGTTGGGTTCACTAATGTGCCTTGTCAAGTAAAATTACATTCCTTAAAATAACATTCTAGTAAGGTATGACACAAGTTGATTCTTTTTAATATTTTGATTCTTTGGCAATTCTTTTATGTTTTAATACATAAAAGTTGCCTTATTTAGCCAGAATATTTGCCAGGTAAAAAATTGAACAGAAGATTACTTTAATATAAAAAATTGTTAATGTTGATAATCTTATATAACAATGAAAAAATTAGTTGAAAGGGATTCTCCTCTAACAGATGATGTTGGTATTGCAATAAATATCCTCATTGTGTCTTAACAAAATTGTTAAATATGAATATCATATTTTATGCTTGTCATTCTATGTTAAAGTCTATGTGGTATCATCTGAAAACTTTCCTATATTTTCTTCTTTTTCTCCTGTCTCCCTCTCGCCTCTCTTTCTTTTTCATGATTTCATCCTCCAACACTGAGTTTCATTCTCCCTGCAGCTCTCACCAGAAGAAGGTTATGTTTCTGCTAAGGAGGATTCCTTTCTCTACACCCCACACTCCTGCGAGGAGGAAGGGCTGGCTGACAAAGCCCTCTTCAGGGCTGACTTGGCTCTGGTTAGTGGCCATGACTTATCAAGCTTTCTTTCAAAACTCTTATGTATTATTTTTGCCTTTCAAAATATTCTGAGGCCTTACTATACTCTTTGTTCATTATGTTTTGGAAAACTAAACATTTTCTCCTCAACTCCAATGGTTCTAATAATTCAAAATGGGAATAAAAACAATCATATGTGAAAACAATTTGTTGAAATTGTGAGGACAATTTCTCTAGCAAGGCGTTATGTCAACAAGTAGAATTAATTTTTACATCATACCAAAAGTTTATTGGAGCACTTATTTGCTCTAATTGTATACTTGAGTATCTCTAGACATCCTTTTAATTGTTTCAGTATATAGCCAGAAATCAGCATTTTTTCTACCTTTTAATCAGGTAATAGGTCTTCATGGGCATTATGTTAATCTTATATTAACAATTCAAAACTAGATAGTTTAGAATTCCATGGACTACATCAAATACTATGGTTTAAATGTATTCAGTAGTTAGCCAACCATAGAAAAATCTTTTTGAAATATTGCAGTCAGAGATACATCATTGTCTAAAAGTGCCCTGAGAAATTTTTTTTTTCCTAGAATTGTCATGGCTTTCTTGACTCTCCTTAAATGACTACCAATCAAACAGAAGAGTAGTCTCACTTTTCTGTGCGTTCAGCATCTTATGTGTCCTTGGTTTTCTCCCTAACTATATACTCTTACATTGTTCATTCAACTTCTCTGGACCCTGGTGTTTTTATCTCTACAATAATTAAATGAATTGATTGTTGGGATCTCTTTTAAGATTCTGAGTTATCAATGAAGGGTATACAAACTGTTTTGAGATATTTTTCTTTAATGTTACTTAAAACAAGTATTTTTCTATTGTAATCCATGTTCAGAGGCTTAGTTAATATTATCTATGTAGAGAACAGATGTTAAATATTTTCTATTTAGATTGTTGCACATAATGTTCATACATAAAAGATAAATCTCCACACAGTTACTCGCTAGTGAATTTGAACATGTATTGAAATACACAAGGTCCGGCAGAAGGAAGTCTCACTTGAGTGTGGTTGGTAGGGCACACGAATGTCTTGCATGAGATGGACAGCAATTTGAGTATTTCACCTAAAATGTTATATGGTGTGCTTGAATGTAATATTGTTATGTTACAGAATTACATGCTATGATTTTGTAATAAAAAAGCAGTGTTGTTTGTGCTGGACCCTGTATTATTAGAAAAGTTCATTTTGAAATGGCCCATTTGTTTTCTTGTCATGTTTATGCAAGAATGTGACCTGGCATAATGTAATAATGCTTCTGACTTTTCCTGGCTAAATGTGTAAGATGAAATCACAAAGAAATATAACATATGGGAGCTTGCCAATAAAACAGAAAATATTGGTAATATTGGACAAGGATAGTATTTATGTCAGTTCTACCCATTCTAAGGTGTAACAGTGAGTGAATTATAAGAACAGATTCAAGCTCGTCACATCTTGATTCTTTCTTTTGGTTTTCCACAAAGATAGTCATAGGATTTTTAGATAAGGCGTAGTGAAATTCTCTACCACACTCTATGTGGGTTTTCAAACAGTAGCAGTTTGTAACACATTTTTACCATACCCAGATCATAACTGAGCATCTTGTTTGTTAGTGTGATTTCAGCATGAAATGACAGATTTTTCTCTTTAGTTTCTGATGATCACCATCAAGTTCCAAGTCTGTAACTTGAATGGTTTTTAAATCCAGTTAAAGATAATTTAAAATATGTTTTTAGTGAGATTTAGAAATAGATTATTACCTAGCGGTGCTATTGAAGAAGTTTATTTTGGTTGAGTAGGAAAAGTGATTACCTCATTCATTTTATTACAAAATTCTAGGAGTTGGGCAGATATTATTTAAAAATGATGTGAACTAGAAAAAAAGCAAATATTTTTCTTAATTTATGAAACTGTTCAAACTTAGAATTGATCCAGGTCTTTTATTAATGGTTACCTTTAGCCCGTTAGCCCTGATAAAATAACCTTCAAGCCAACATCCCTTGCGGATGGTGGGCAGTTCATCCCTCTTCTATTGCATTAGTCAGTCTCTGATGGGGTGAAGAGGTTATGTAGAAAACAGCATAGATAAGGAATGATTTCAGTATGCCTGTTAGTCTCAAGTGAAAACTTTGTCATATATGTAATAGAAAAGAATTTTCAACTGATGTTATTGCTTTTATTCCTAGGTGGACACAAATGATGCTGACCTAACAAATGAATCTGCATTTGAGTCTCAGTACTCTCCTGATAATGACAGTATCTACTCTACTCCAGCCTCTATTTTATCTCTTCATAGCAGTGCTTGTAGTGATGGCCTGAACTATGGTCCCTCCCTGCCATCTTCTCCCCGCAAGGTACGAAGGAAATGTTATCTCATCTATGGAAGAACCTTGTGTATAATTTTCCAGAGATCATTGTTTAGGGGGAGTTGAGCTATAGGAGTAGCATGTCAGAGACATTGTGTTTCTCAAGTCATGGATTCATTATCAGATTAAAGTGCGGTTTCCTTTAGGTAGTGTCGATTGGGTAACTCTTAGACTCATACGGGCTAATTAACTCTCTGGTCTGGATGCAGAGTGACAGACACAATACTTTAAAGCTTTGCTTAGGATTTCATGTTACAAAGACAACCATGGAATGTATTTCTCAAATCGCATTTTTTAGCTGGTCTACTTTGGAAAAATTACAGTTATTTTCTTATTGGTTTTAAAACTGACTTTCATGAAAAGTTGGTTAGTAAAATATTTTTGCATTAGTTTAATATTTGCTAGCTAACTTAATGCTGTCATATGTTTTTATATAAAATGATGCCAAAGAATACATAAAAATCACACTGAACAGCAAAGTATATTTAAGTCACTGGATGTGAATGAAGAATTAAGTTATTTAATTTTTGTCATACCTGTGATGTTCACATTTTAGAAATACATTATTGGCATAAATGCTCCAACTCTTTTTTGTTGGTGACATGCCATATAATGTTTAATAAGTAATATTTTAAACCTAGTCAATCTTTTGGGTGTAAAATGGTATCTTATTATTTTAATTTGGGGTTCCTGATTACTGCTTGTGAGGTTGAACTCCTTTTTAACACATTCAGCATTTGGTTTCACTTCATCAATGGCCTCTTCATATCTTTTGGCTGTTTCTTAATGGGTTGCTTATCTTTCTATTGAATTGTTGGCATTGTTTATATTTTTGCTAAAGCAAAGCAGTTCAGTATATTTTTATGCGTATGTGTATGTGCTTAAAAAACTGAAACTCTGTGGCAGTGTTACTTTTCAACCTCAGGAAAGAAGTTATTCTTAGAGAAAAAAAGGAAGCATGGGAATGTAGCTTTAATACATTGTTTCATTTTAACTGGGAAGAAATTGAAGAAAATATGGCAAAATGTTAATATCTATAAATCTGAGCAAAAAGTTCATATGTGGATATATTTTATTTATTTTTCTATGTTGGAAATATCCCTCAGATAACAATAAAAATTAAGATAAAAGACTGGCCAGTAATTCTTTCTTAAATATATGAAATATGTATTTTCCACATAAATTCAGTGGGAAGGGAATTTGAATGAGTTGGAAAGTAGAATTTTCATAGGTCTAGCATGGATTTCCTCCTTTCCTGAATGAACAAGTTATTTTTTGGCCAGAATATTCGAGGATTTTCTTTTATGTTCAAGGTACACCTGTTATCCTCGCAAATGATGCTGGGCAATCTTTTTGAATTGGTTTACAAGGTGTAATCTTGAATGGAGCAGCTGCTCTTCTCTCACCACACCTGAGACTGTCTCTCTGACTGCATCCTGTCTGGACCATGTTCAGTCTTTCCTTGCCTCAGGGCTGGAAGCTGAGTTCATCTCCTAATGGAATCTCCTAATCCACAGCATAGCACAATTCTTGCCAGTGGGACAGATTGCATTGTTTAACTTTGTAATTGTTACTTAAAGGTATCACACAATCTGCATACTGAGAAGTGCATATATTTTACAGGGCAAATGCTGGCAGTGTGCAACACAACATATTGGCTTACTGAAGTCTGTTTGCCTCCTTTCTTTCTTTTTCTTTTTTTTAATTCCCAAGGAGGTTACTTTTTTGTGAAGCAAGTTTTGGCAAGCTGGCTTATCAACTGAAATATTTAAACTACAAAACTTCAAAGAAGACATTAATGAGGGTGTTTTAAATCAAATTGTGAAACTCTTGTGCGCTTTTAGTTTTCTTTGAAAGTAGGACTGTTCCTACAATGCGTAAATCTCTGTTTTGTCTGATTTTGTTTTTGTTTTCTGTAGTATCTTTTAGCACCTAGATATTTACTAGAAAATTGTGTGTAAATAAATAAAAAGTTAGATGATGCATTCATCTTTCTGTTTATTTTCACAAAATTTACTTTAAAGAGACAGAATGGCAATTTGTTTTAGAATTTAGAATTGACCATTTTTTTTAAAGAAAAGTGAGCTCACATTAAGACTTTTTAATTGATAAAGTACGATTGTGTAGCAGATGATATTTAAGCAAAACAAAGAATCCTCTATACTGATGTGAAAAAGAATGAAATAGAAGGTGAAGATCTCAGTGATTCCTCAAGTTTTTGACTTTACTAAATATGTAATAATCTTGTAGCCAAAGTTGTGTCTGGCAGCACCAGGTAGTTTTACCTTTCTCCTTACGTTGATGTGAGGTTGTTCACTCTGGTAAGGCATGCTGGAAGAAGTTGTGGGATCTAGGCACCCAGAGCAGGAGCTCACCCTGAATTCAGGGAGGGCTTCCTCATTGCAGAGCCTGAGCCCTGCCCTCAGCTCAGACCCCAGAGGGCTGCAGCCCCACGCGGAGCTCCTCTGTACAAAATATTCCCATCAAGGAGCCTATTTGGCTGTGTTTTTCTTTTTAAAGGAGTTTGCTTAATTTAATTAATTATCAGTTAAGGATTTAAGAGAAATAACCATTACTCAAAAATCTGAAAAATATAGCTGCTTCCATGCATTTGGTAATAGAGGCAGGTCATTGAAAGGTAGATTTTAAAGGCAAAAAGCCAATGTTTTTTTTTCTTCCTTTCTTACTGTTTTAGGTTTTAACTTTATGATTAATCTTTTCTTCCCCTTTTTCTTGTCCCCTCCAAAGACATAACAAGTGCAGAAATAATTCTTTTCAGTCTTAAATGCTTATAGACTTTTGTTTAAAAGCTCAACATATCTTAGGGAAAAGGATGCTTTCATTTGTTTTTTCCTGTTTGGCTTAAAAATATGCCCAATAAAGACTTAATAGCTGTGTAATGAGTTTCCCTTTCTCCTAATACTCACCCGCAGGCCCCACCCTTCCTGGTGCACTCAGGGTCTCATACTTGCTCCAGGGTTGGCCAGTCACCAGTTTGGTGCTCGTCCTTCATTTCTGAGCTCGGATACCTTTAGGAAATGCTGTTGATTCTAATGAAAGTTGAAATTGATGTTTCTCAAGAGAGAAACTCCTTTTTGCACCTTGTATACCAAGCACAGCTAATGGAATCTGTGATATAGATAGATAGATAGATACATACATACATACATACATACATACATATAATCTGTTATAGTAGCAGCTAGGAATGGGTGGCCAGAGGGGAAATGAAGGCAGGGCCCTCAGCATTGCAATCTAACAAAAGAACTTAATACAGGAGGCTAAAAGCCAAGGAACATGTCTCACCCATTGGCCCAGCAGTCCTGAGCTTGATTCAGTAAGACTGCCAGGCATTCTGAACAACAAGCAAAATTGTGATAGTGTAGGGGACAGGGAGGAGCCTTTGAAAGTCTTTGTGTGTCGTCTCCACTAGCTGGGAAAAGAAAAACCTTGAGACTGTATTTATTCCAAGGCCTGGAGGGGGAAGGAAGGGGTCTACAGTGAGCAAGTAAAAAGCCCATAGAACGACTTAGGTTAACTGCCTGCCTCTAGTCATGTATGCAAAATGAACAAATGGAGTCTAGAGTGAAATAGGGATTCAGGGTAACAGACCCCCACACATACCTACATTTGAGCCGTCAAGTCTCCCCTGGGAAAAGCTGGCACCACCTTTATCCATCAATCTATAAGTAACTCCCTCACCCCATCCTGCCAACTATATAAGTCCTCAGAACAAAGGACCCTCTCTCTTGTCCCTTTCTTGCTACATGGGGGACCCCAGCCTCTGGCTGGTGGGGTCAAGGAGGGGCTCTGGCCACCTACTTGGGTGCTGGTCATCTGGCCTCTTGCCACCCTTGCTTTTGCTTACCCATTAGAACTTAGCACTAATGAATTTTGCTTGCATGCTAATAGGCTTGCTGATCTGTAATTCTTTACTGTGTCAGCAAGAACTGAGTTTCTCCCCTAACAAATCCACCAATCTTCACCTGTCATTGTATAACATAAAATATTACTGACTTTACATCCATGTTTAAAATGTCTATTTTTTTTTGAGGGGAGGGTTAGTATTAAAAACTAATTAAATCACTCTAGTCAGATGATGAGAGTGATTGTGAAAATCCTAATGACAAATATGGAAGCTCTCGAAGGTATAAAAGATGTTGCCTTTTTACTCAGTAAAGTTAGCATATAAACAATAAAGGGCCCTAACTCAGAAACAGTATGGGAACAATGTAAGTTGCAATAGCTGTGCTTATAGTATAGTTTTGAAAAGTAACAAGAAGACTTCTGTGGTGGACCACTTATTGAAGAGAAGCAGGTTGTGTCCAGTAAAAGTTTAAGTATTAAGCTAGTCTGTGTAAATATATTACCTGGGTAAATGATGTGCTCAAGTGCAACCTTAGCTTATTCATTACATTTAAGAAATAGACCTATTTTCAAGTAAATTTGACATTTTTATTTGAAATCCCCTTCAGCAATCACTATAAGACTTTTAAAAATAAAACTCAGTTGGTTGTTCAGCAACCAGAAACGTTTCTTAAGTAGACTTATGTTGTCTGCTGTGTTGATTAGCTCTTTCTTTTCTGTGTCTGTGTTAACTCCTTCATGAATAATGCATGGAAATTTGTTACAGGATTTACAGCAAACCCCAGCCGACAAGGGCAGCTTGACCTCCTTCTGATGAAAAGTAGTTTTTATTGTTATCTTTATTTTTTGGAGTGAGAGAGATGACTTATTGGTAATTATCATAATTTAATAATACAGAAGCTAACCAATTTCTTTAGTAAATGCACTGCTATTTTAATAGGACTAAAATTATCAAAGTTGGATGTTGGAGCTAGCTGGTTATTGTCTAGGTTCTAGGAGTATAGAGGATGATACTTTCTCATCATTTTTTTCCTGAGGATTCTAAAGATATTATTTGCTTCTTTGATGTTCCCACTTTTCTCATTTTTTTGTCCCATCAATATGTTAAACCCATAGAGATGAAAACTTTATTGTAGGAGAGGAATGTAATTGTATTGGAGCAACTGATTACCCACTTAGAAGACATGAAAAGAGAGTCCCATATCTCATACCACACCCTGGATGGGTTACATGGAATATGAAAAAAAAGCAATGATAAAACAAGAAAAATACTAGAAAGGATTTCATTTACTTTGTGCAGAGGAAGGACTTACTGAACAACATATAAAACCCAGAATCACAAAAAAAATTGACGAAATTACATAAATAATTCTTGATTACATACAAAATTTAACTTCTGCATGTCTAGATCATATGTGGACTTCAAAGAGAAGTAACAAGCTAGTAAAATATTTCCAGTATATATCACAATGACTTTATATTCAAAATATATCAATGAAGACAATAAGTGAATACCATCGGATAGAATCTTTGATAACGTATATAAAGGGAGTGTCCACAGAAAACATGCAAATGGCATGTCCTCAATACTTGTCAGGGACACATGTGTTAGACCCCTAAATCACAATGCATGCATTTCTTACAACTCAGCTTGCCAAGCCAATTTACAGTTGTCAAGATTAGTTAATAGGGACTCCCATGTTCCCTTTTTGTGAGAGAAAATTGGTAGGCCATTGGGCAGTATATGTGTGCATATCACTTTAAGTGTGCGTATCATTTGAACAACTGCTCTAATTGTAGGAGTTCATCCTGAATAAATTTTCACAGGTCCACAAAGATGTGGAATAAAAATATCAGCAATGGCTAACAATTATGGGGCATTTTCTGTTAAATTAGGCATGTTTTTAGTATTTTGTGGTATTAGCTCTCTCTGTCCTCCCAACAGTCATGTAACCAGGTCTTGTTATTTTCCCTAATTAATAGATGAGGGAACCAAGACACGGAGTATATTTAAGTAACTTGTCAAAGCTTAAAGAACTAACTGGTGATGGAGCCAGCACCTGCACTGAGGCAGCCTGGCTCCAGAGTCTGCACTCCAGTCTTTCATACTTAGGAGTGTTTTATAACCATAAAAAGACTGAAGTTGGATCTTATTCATTGACAAGGGGATCTCTTATATAAAGATAAGTCAAAGCAATAAGTAAAAACCTACTGTGTAGCATATGGTTCAGTTCAGGTTTTAAAAATGAAGTATATGTGCTTGGATGTGTGAGTGTGTGCATTTGGAATTACATATATCAAATGAATTTTTTAAATGTGATCAATAAACACACAACTGAAGCCAGCTAATTTCACTGGGGAAGTAGGAGCCACAAAGGAAGACTTTAATATAGTATGCATACAAACTGTATATCTGAATGGCTTTAATCTTTTCTAATGATAATGTAGTCACACACTACTCTTACACTTTAAAAATATCAATCAAAGAATTGAAAAGAAAATTGGTATTGGTTCAGCAACAGCAGTTCGTGGAGCAGCTGCTTGCCCAAAGCACAAGTGATACAATATATATGTTGTAAGTAGATACCTGGGTTTATGTATAAGTAGAACTACAGAATTTAGAGTTTAGGTAATTTTATAAATTAATATAAATTAAAAAGTTCTGTGATATACAGACTGCTAATGAGACAACCTGGGTAGAACATACATCTTCTAGTGAGTTAGAATAATATCCATTCTTAGTATTTCTTCTGTTATGTCTTGCAGAATACTGTGAAAATTTTCCCTATGATAATATGAAGTGTGGCTTTCTATTCTTTTCCTAAATACCAATAAATGTTAAAAAAAGACAGAAAACTGTACAAGAACAACAATTAAAATAAAAAAAGAGAACAAAGGTTAAGAAAATAATTTTCTTTAAATAATTAACCTTTTTGGAAGGTTCTTGTTAATCTGGATCAGTTAATGTCATTCTCTGTATGCTTTTGGTCTTGTGATACATAGGAACTCAAGCTCATTGGAAGTGAATTGTTCTTTAAATAAGACTTGGAGATATAAGTTACTTGCTTTCCTATGTACATTGAACTCTGAGTGATTTTATTTGTGAATAGAGCATACTTCTGTATCTAAATGATCGTATATACTGTATATTGTACAACATCACTCAGCAGAACATAAGATGTGTAATTGCAGGAAATGCATTGAAAAGCATTTATAAAAATAAAGGTATATGCACATCAGCTAAGTGAAGAATTTGTATGTTTGCTACTGCTTTTTAAGTACTGAACAATTACATTGAGGTTTTTTTTTCCCCAGTAAATAGTCTCTCATTAAGAAAGGATCATACATTGATACAATTCTGGCCATAATTTTTTATTTTTTCTTTAATAATCAGGATGTTACTGAGAGTCCTTCAGATCCAGTACTTGACCTGCACATGTCCTTGGAAGAATTGTACACCCAGAGTCTCCTGCAAAGACAGGATGAGAGTCCACCTTCAGGGGACTTGAGCATGAGGCCTGTTTCTGGCTTTACCATAAATGATTACGCACCTGCAAATGCTATTGAACAACAGTATGACTGTGAGAACCTGAGACTGTGGACTGAATCTCACCTCCCAAATGAAGTTGTATCAAGTGCAGAACTTTCTTCTCCTCTGCTACCCGATGCAACTGGAAAGGTAATGTTTTAAAGATGTGTGGTTTGCGTGAAACGATGAGGTTGAGGACAGTGCAGCACTCTGGCTAATCTCCCCATTTGGCGCTCGTGCTCTCCGGCCACGGAGGTTGTTCAGAAGGCAACCTATGAACTTGTTTTTGTTATAGATTCTTGTTGAATAAGGCACAGGCAGTTAGAGAATATGTTTGATGTTGAAGTCATAATCCAAAGTCTAGTTTTCCTTTTCATGTGACTTATTTTTTCTCTCCGTCAGGGCTCTGAGTTCTTAAATCAACAGAGCTCTCTGGCCTCTGCTGCTGAGTGTGTCATGCTTCAAAATATGTCCAAAGAATCTTTTGAGAGGACTATTATTATAGCAAAAGGCAATTCTAGCCTAGGTAAGTTCATTATTTTCCACATAGATCTTCCCACACAACCCCTTGCAAAGAGGAAAAATTGAACCTGGTTTTGATATTTGGGGCTGTGGATAAGAAAATAGATGTTATAAATGTTCCTGTAATTGTTATGGTTTCTCTTTTGATGTGCTCATTATTTTTCCTGAAATGATTAACAGATTTGTTTAGTTCGGACTCGCTTAAATCCCTCACTCTCTTAATTATTTAAAAGTATTCAGTAGTCTCATTTACATTCAAGTAAAAGATATACGAATTGTTTGTGTATGAAACAGAAAATCAGAAAAGGAATTCTTAGAAAATGAAAAGTCAGCAATTTGGAGTTCTCAGTTCTTTGGAAAAGCAAATTATTAGTTTCTTTGAATGTTACCAGTTATGCATAAGTCAGTTTGTACTTAATTTCTTTCATTCACTGAAAGAAAGACTAAAAAGACAGCCAGGTGTGCCACCACCAAAATATAAATTCAAGTTATAATAGTCCTTCCCAGGTGGCAGGATTTTTGTCCTTTCTTACCCATAAAAGGTTCCAGCCAGTTAATAATCATAAAGCCTTCAAAGTTGGGCGAAGCAGACTTCCTACAAAAATAAAATCCTAATTACGATAACTAAAGCTGTATTGAGGCAGAACACATTTGTTCCTTCTTTTTTTTTTTTAGTTAAGCAGTCATGTGACTCAACTCTGTTCCTAATGGTCTGTGATGATAAGTAGTATGTTAGAACAGTTGGTCTGAATGCGGAGTGTGGTCCAAGGCTCCCTGGTTAGCTCTGCACCGGAGATTCTGCTCCTTCCATGATGTAACCAACCAGAACCCTCTCCACGGACACCTTGTCCCATTTGGTGGTGGCTGGGTACTCCCAACAGCAGCTGAATAGGAAATTACAGCAGAGAATACTTAGTTATAAGTATTAGTTATACTGTTATACTACTTATACTACTTAGTTATATCTACTTAGTTACACTATTTCTTATATATTACATTTAATAAAATTATATAAAATGTAAACTAAAGAACTTTCTATAATCCACTAATTATTAGACAGATATATCAAAGCATGTCAGAAATATTTCATCTGTTAATATTTGTGAAAGCATGTCACTTAATAGTTCTATAGGCTGTAAATAGGAGTTATAAGTGGGTTCCAAATTTAAAGTTTGAAATGTGATAAATTTAAGGATACAGTTTTCTGTTTGTACTATATCTCACTATCTTTAATACTCAGATGTGCACGTGGACCTTTAAGAAGAGGTTATAGAATGCAGCATTTCTCATACTTCATTGGCCACAGAACCCGTTTTTTGACCAACTCATAAAACAGATTTTGTGAAGCCCATTGAGAAACCCTATTTTAGTGTATTTACTCAAGTATCAAACATTCTATTTTTCCTCTGTATTCTAGCCACTGTGTATAAACTCATGTTCTATGAGTTTAAGAAAATTAGCTAATTAACATATAAACTCCTAAATGCATTACATATTATGATAGATACTCATACGAAGAACATTGAAGCTTAAAAAAATAGCTGATCCCTGCTCTCAGAGTGTGTGGTGAAGTTTGCACCAGTTTCAAAGAGGAGAAGATACTTGATTTAGTTGTTGAAAGAGGAGTAGATTTTTACCACGTAATTGAAGAATTGGGGAAAGCTGAAATTGACAAGAGCTAAGGAAGAGAAAAGTGAAGCATTACTGAATTTTTGTTTGGTATGGATGAAGTGTGGTGTGAAGGTGGGCAAAGTGAGAATTGAAGTCAAAGGAAGGCTCTGTGGGAGGAGGCTGCTGGGTGGGCCCATGTGCAGGACGCAGGGCTTCTGTTGTAACGCCCTCATGGCTCAAAGCCCTGCATACAGTGGGAGCTCCGGGCAGAAGAGTGACATGGTGATATTTGTGTTTTAGGAAGATCCTTCTGGCATAGGTTGTGAATCACATTGAAAACAGTTGGGAGGCTCTTGTAAGAGCTATGATTTGAGTGCATCTGATTTTATAACCTGACCTCTGAAAAGTTTTTATGATTACCCTTAATAGCTTTATATCTCTCTCTATCCAGTTTAATTGAAGGAACTTTTAGCACATGATTTTAAGTGATTTAACATTATTTTATGTAAAGTGTTAACATAACTTAAAGGTTTTATATTTTTGAAGAAATAGAGTGAGGGTAGGATACGAAGGGAACATTAATTCAGGGGAAGTTTGTTGCGATTGCCTTTCTGAGGAAGCGATATTGAGAGTGAGGAGCTGGCTGTGCGGGAGCGACTGACTGAAAGAGGCCGTCAGTCTGAAATGGGGAGAGGCTAGGCGAGTTCTGAGACACAGTTGCTGGAGCACAGGGAGCCGGAGAGGCCACTGTATCATACAAGGAAGGGTGCATGTTGAGGGGGCCCCATAGACTACGCCGACTATTGTAGGTATGCTGTACACTAGCAAAACGGGAAGTTATCAGAGGCTTGTTAGCAAGGGAGGGATATGATGTGATTTGCCTCTTCTAAATGATCCCTCTGTCTGCTATTAAAAAAAAATGCTATGGAAGCCAGGAGACCAGATTGGAGGCTGTTTTGAAAAGTGAGGCAAGAGAAGGTGCTAGCTCAGTGGTATAGGCTTAGTAAGGAAATGGAGAAAGACATAGGGATTCAAGGTACGTTTTGGAGATAGAAATAACAGGACTTGGTGATGGATTAGATATAAGAGGTGAGAAAGAGGTAGTTATCAAGAATGTCCTCAACATACCTGCCTTGAGTAATGGAGAGCAGTATTGTGGTGTTGGCACCAAAAAGGGGAGGGCAAATGGAGAAACAAGGGGAGGTAGAGACTTGGAAATTCGACTTTTCACATACTAAGGTTGTGTTTACTATTAGTTATCCAGGGAACATGTCAGGAGGGCAATTAAACATCCAAATCTGGAGATTATAGAACTTCAGATTCAGATTTGAAGATAAAGTGGGAATAGAGTAGAATGGAGTTCACCGTGGTTTAGTTCAACAGACTACTATACATTCAGGCACTGTGATAGGCACTGAGGGTAAGACTTAATACACACTTCTTGAGGTTAGTAGTTCTGTGTTATGCCTTTTTATCTGAAGTCACCAGCATAGTACTTGGCACATAATAAGTAAATACTGAATGAACGTATGATTTGGGAATAAAGTAGTAGTACACAGTTTCTCAGTTCATTGAAATAATTCTCCATCTGTGGTCCTGTTCTTTATTCTTTGATACATGTAAGAGGTGAACTCCTCATGGTTCACAGGTGGGCACTCAATCCACTGAGCCACACTAGCCAGGGCAAGATGGAGTCCTATTATAAAATTCATTTGATATTGTCAAAATAGTCTCCCTGGCAGCGCTTTCTGTGTAAGGGATAACACATCAAGTAGCCTAAGGTGCATTCACTGCCCTGTTTAGTCTCTAATGTATTCAACAGGGAGCATCTGTGTCTAGGTACAATTTCTCACATTAAAATTTACTTTAAAATATTTTTGTTAGAGCCCTGGCTGGTGTAGCTCAGTGGATTGAGCATGTACTGTGAACCTAAGGGTCGTGGTTCGATTCCCAGTCAGGGCACATGCCTGGGTTGAAGGCCAGGTCCCCAGTGGGGAGCCATGTGAGAGGCAACCACACATTGGTATTTCTCTCCCTCTCTTTCTCCTTCCTTTCCCCTCTCTTTATAATCAAGAAATGAAATATTTAAAAAATAAAAAAAGGTTTCAAAAAATATTTTTGTTAGAAACATTTTCTTTCATTTTGATTGTTTATTATTGGCTTAAAAAGCTAGCCCTGCCCTGGCCAGTTGCTCAGGAGGCAGGAGCTTTGTCCCATACACCAAAAGGTTGCAAGTTCGATTCGCATTTAGGGTACATACCTGTGTACGGGAGGCAGCCGATCAATGTTTCTCACATCCATGTCTCTTTCTCTGTCTCAGCCTCACTTCCATTCCTCTCTCTCTAAAATGGATAATAAAATATCCTTGGGTGAGGATGAAGAAGAAGTTACTCCTAGTTTATAGGGATTGTGTGACTTTCAAAATAAGATGAATTTGAAAGTTGCAAAGTTAATTCCTATCTCCGTTCCTCTATTACCATAGGGATGACAGTAAGTGCTAATAAAGATGGCTTGGGGATGATTGTTCGAAGCATTATTCACGGAGGTGCCATTAGTCGAGATGGCAGGATTGCCACTGGGGACTGCATCTTGTCTATTAATGAAGAATCTACCATCAGTTTAACCAATGCCCAGGCACGAGCCATGTTGAGAAGACATTCTCTCATTGGACCTGACATAAAGTAAGTGTCATTTGGACCCTGCTTTGTCTTGGGAAATTGAGGAATTTCAGTTCATTAATCAGAGGTTTTTTTTTTTTTTTTTCCTCAGAATATACTTCTGTCTAATATACAAAAATTACATATTTATTTACTATAAGTCACATAAGAATTTGACTGTTTCTGAGTAGTTCTTGATTTTAGATAGTCACTTTAAGATAACAATGTGGAAATATTTTAGGACTGTGCATGTACGCCTCGTACCCTCCACCCCCAGATGGGGTAGCTGTCCCTTCCTGTGGGGGCAGCTGTGGGGATGAAGACACGGTGCTGTGTGTTACTGCTGCAGGTGGACATCAAACCATAAAGGTGACCTGTGAGGGGGTGCGGTTCAGACCAAGGGGGAGTTCCAAAGAGGACATACAGTGGTCTTAATGAAAGACAGACATGAGTGCCCAGAGCAGCCACATGCTGTATGTGTTCCCCGGCCCCCCAGGGAAGCTGCAGCGGTAGCTGCACAAGGGTGAGTTCCCCGTGTTTAAGCACATTCCCTTGTTTGAGAGCAACTTCAACCAGATCAGCAAAAGGCGAAGTTATCGATAGGCACAACAGTGTGCAAATGGTTGCTCTGGGCATCACATACAGCAGCCCTGGTCTCACAATACCGATGTCATGTCGCTGGCACAGCCAGCTGTTAGCTGTGCAGTCGGTGCCAACATGACTGACACACCTGGTCAGTCATGACTGACATGACTTCTGAAGTCAGAGAAGAACATGGAGCTGGCCAGGCTGCTTCCTTTGAAGTTTGCAAAGTTGTCCATATAGTCATGACAAAAACAGCTCCACTTGAAACTTGCACAAGCCACTCTTTTTATCTACAATTATGCCCTCCATCAGATGCAAGAGAAGATCTGTTTGCATGCTGGGAAGACCTGGTGTTCTCCCTGAGACCCCCTGGGGGGGAGGCTTACAGCAGTACCCAATGCTGTACCAGCTTGTGAAGTGATGGACATTCCTGTGTTGGAGGCAGGGGACAGGAAGAGCCCAGCAGCCATGGAGCTCCATGAAGAAGGTGACCAAAACCAGGTCACCATCAAGAGCCTTCCCATGGTCACTGAGGTGTCTGGGGCCACCTCTCTTGCTTCTGCTGATGGGGAAGGAGTCTGAAAACATGCTTCATGCGAGTACTCTGTGCTTAGGGATGCCCTGTCTTTCCCCACCCCGGCACCAACAGCGTCTGGCCAGAGTGCAGCACAGGGGCCGCAGCAGTGACATCCAGGGGCAGCATGAGTGTGGTGGCAGGAAGGGACATGTCCAGCAAACCTGTTTCAGGGACCTTGCAAGGTCCAAGAGCTGGACCCGTCATCTCAGCTGGCAGGTAGCAGCAACATGAGTGAACAGAATGGAGGCAGACAGTTTCCCAACACCAGGCTGAAGCGCCTGGGAAGAGAAAGGAAAAGGAGAAAACTCCCACCAAAAGGCCTTCCCATTTTGGTAGGAGGTGGGAGGACACAGCAATCCTAAGATCCCGTGGAACCACTCAGGGAGATCGAAAGGAGGACCGGAGCAGCCCAGGTGGCCAAGGACACGGGTCCTCACTCCAGCAATACAGCAGCCTCAGTGTCACCCAGAAGGGGTCTAGATTATCTCAAAATCAAAGGAGGAGATGATCTCGAACTAGTTTGGTGGGGGTGGCATAATTCAGACATCTGTTCCCTCATTCGTCCCCCATCCTGCAGCTCTCCCGAGTCGAGGGGGGAATGCTGGCCATTCGTGGAACTTGTGCACATCGGCTGGAGTAGATCTCCAGTGTTGTGATGCAAACAGCTATTTCAAGGTGCGGAAACTTGACTTTTCTGAAGCAGGTCAGGTCTTTCATTTCTTGAAACAAATAAATGCCTGCTATAAAAAAATATTTTAAAACAATATCGCTTTTCTCTTTTTAATTTTAATTTTCCAGTGATTCTGGCAAAAACGTTAGATGTAAGATAAATTATATTTCTCACAGAACAGGAGGGGTCCACCCTTAGGATCTTACAAAGAAGTTCTGTTTGGCCCTCAGTGTAAGGAATTGTGCAGTACTTATTTGACCCGTGTGGGTCCTAGAACTAAGCCAGTCATTTAAGGGCCAGTAATGGTAAAGATCGTGTAGAACAGCACCAGTCTGAGCAGTAATTTCCCTTCGTTGAACCTCATGATCTGAGAGATTCATCAGTAGGTTGATACAGTCTGAATGTTGGTCATCTAGGGTCTTTTGGGGGAAGTGCCTCAATTGTCCCATAATCCCATACATAGTGTGCCTAAAGCACATTGTATATGTAGTTCCATTTTTAAGTCACCAAGCATTTCTTGAGCCAACATAAAATTAGTTCATGACTTTATTGTCACACCTCATCAATGTAATAGTTTGGCTTTTCCCTATAACATTAACCATTGAGTCTTTGTGTTTACTGTATAAGGGATGAAATAGTAAGAGCTCAGGGAAAGATTGTTGACCTTAGATTGATTCAATGACTATAGTTGGTGGACTTTTTTGTATTAGTGCTACTTTATTAACTACATTCTGTATTATTCTTTTGCAAAGTACATATTATAAGAGCTTAAGTAAGAAAAATAATATCTGCAATCTGGTTTTCATTCTGTCTTCAATAAAAAGTAGAAAATCTCCACTGTTTAGAGTAGATTCTTCTCATAAAAAAAGTATTATTTTGAGGCAAAATTTTACTAAGGAACTTTTATATTTTTGCATGCCTTTTGACTTTTATTGTATGATGGAACAGATTATAGGATCCTGTGACAGTCCCTCAGTTATTTTAAGAATAATGCGAGTACAAGTGAACGTCATTAAAAATATCAGTGCCTCTATACTAAGAAAAAAGAGAAATTTTAAATGCTTTTCTCATCCCTTGTGGTCCAATGTCCATTTCTTTTGCTTGAATGATGAATGATATATGAGGTCTGTCCAGAAGGTACCCAGCCATGTAATATGAAAAATAGAGACATTTACTGAAGAAGATACAAGATACAGGAAACAGGGTACGTAGGACAATGATGCCTTAGTCTTCTTCAAAGTAGGCACTTTGGGACCTCACACAGTTCTTCCCATCACCATCAGCTGCCCTGTCATATTTTCCTGAATCTCATCAAAGGTCTGAAATCTCTTCTCTTTCAAAGATGGTTTTAGTTTTGGGAAAAGCCAAAACACACATGGCATGTTTTTCAGTACGCACATACTTACAAACATGCCATCATAACAGTTTGATTTCTTCTCAAGCATCCTACTGTACCTGTGATTCAGATGGTTATGGTTTGACCCATTGGGTGCATGGTAGAGGGAAATTAGAATCATAATATTTTGCAGGAAAAAAAATGTGTTAAATGATAAAATAAATAGTGATTTAGGTTGGCCAGGGCTGAGCAGCATGTTCCACACATTTTGCATAGAGTGTTTTTGGCCCCATGCCTTCCAGATCACTTGCTTTCATGAAGCTGAAAGTTTAGAATTACCTTGAAAGCCATGTGCGTAATCCTCCCAGAAGGCCCCTGTTACTCCAAATGGAGCCATGCATTGCCTCTGGCTAATTAGGCTTTGTAGTTGTTGCCTGGATTTGGGCTCCATCCATGTTTCTTCCTTTTATTTCTGTTTATGAACCAAGTTTCATCTGGGGCAGTGGTAGAGAAGTGTATTGGAGGGACTTAAAGAAAAAGATTTAGTGGATCAGTTACATAACTGACTGGTTTTAGGGAAAGCATTGCTCGTCCAGGCAATGCACTGGATTTGTTTTTGCCTTTTACCGTAGAGAGCTAGGAACTTGGTGAGTGTGCATTCGTGCATGCCTTTGTAGATAATTTGAGTTTCAAGAGTTCAAGAACAGCCAGTTTAAGTTCCAGGTTTCATTATTTTCTGTGGAAAACCAGATGTGAAGCCTCACCAGAATGCATTCTGTTTCACTTCTCACTCCACCTTGCCAGGAGCTCTTATATTTCTGTAATAATAGAAAGGGTTTTGCGCTTAGCAGCAGCTGCTTGTAACATCTGCCAGATAATTACTGAGCTGAATCAGAATTCACCTGCCTTAACCTAAAGTGTGGGATGAATTCCTGATCAAGGAATAAAGGATTGATTGCAGTTACATTTTTCCATGCTTGTTAATAATCATTGCTATAGACACCAGTAAAGAGCAGATGCTTTTCTGGGGGAGGTGTAGAAGGGAGGGAGGTGGAGAGGGGGGAAAAAAAACCAGGAGCACCCACTTTTAACTACATATGTGTGCATCTCATATTCAGCACAAGACAGTGACATTTGTTAACACCATTGTAAAAAGATGCCACGGCGTATGCTTCACATTCTAGACTTTCTACAGCACCTGCTGATGATCGAGCCCCCTTTTATGTGTGAGTATTGGTGAGTCAAAAAGCCCGTTATGGCTGTGTGTTACAACTTGTCTGTGAAAACCATTTCATGCTTTTGTAACATTCTGATGCAGGGATAGATCCAGATATAGATTCAGTATATAGATTTTGGCTTTTTTTTTCCTTCATTACATAGGAACAAAGATGTGAGATGGTTACATTTTTCATATTGTGCTAATTATTGTGAGCCTATTTGAGAATCGTATTTTTCAACTCCTACGCATTCAAGCTCCTTTGTCAGGGAACGGCCCTGTCTGCATGTGCAGGCGCGGGCCCTGAATTAAGAGCCGTATCACATTTCAGCATCACTGATGTTACATTTTTTCTTCCACTCCACATCTAACCAAAGGTTAGTTTACATTTAAGAATTCTTTAATGCAGCTCTCCAACAAGCAGTTTCGGTGTGTTTGTGCAGCTTGCATGTAGTGCTGCTCTTCCCGGTGAGGCCGAGGTTTCACGTGGTTGTGCAGGCAGGTGTGAGTGGGGGCTGCTCCGTGGGGGCTGCTGCATTATGGGACACTGTGCACGTCGGGCTAAATATTTGTGGAAGCTCTGCCTCCTGTAACCTTTCTCACCGTTACCTAAAATACCAGAAAAATATTTGTAATACTCCCCATCCCTCACCCTTTGCTAAAAAGAAAACCATCTTTGAACAAATACAGAGGAAAATTCCTTTAATTATTATTTGGTATAGAAATATCTTTTCCTTCTCAAGCCAGTTAAAAAACTAAATACTTTGAACTGATTATCATTTTCACTATCATATTCTAGCTTCCTTCCCTCACACCTTCCCCTGGCTTTTTTATTTCCTTAAGGTTTTACTTATATGTCTTCAACTACATTGGCAGGCTTGTCAGGCTTGGGGGGTTTTGTTTATCTTATTTTTTTGTGTAAAATATAATCAGTCTTCTTTTTCAGTATCGTGTTAGATATTTTGACTCATTATTTTTGAATGAATAAATATAAATTTACTAATCAGTATACGTGGTCCAGCACAAATAATGCCCCTTTTTATTACAAAATTTTTTATTACAAAATCAGAAGCATGAAATGCTGTAACATAACAGTATCACACTCGAGCACACCATATGAAATTTTAGGTGCAATGTTCAAATTGCTGTCCACCTCATGCGAGGTATTCGCATACTCTACCAGCCACACTCAAGCAGGCGTTACTTCTGCTGGACCCTGCATTTTAATACCATGGAAAAGGTGTTTTTATCGATGAATAGATTAAGTAAGGTCCAAATTAGAATGCAGCTCTCTCACCCAGCCTAGTCCTAAATCTAGGTTCCTGCGTCATTTTTTAAACCTCTATGTAAAAATATTGTGAAGAGATTTCTAAGGGTCCTCAGATTTTGCCAGGGTGATCAGGTGTGACAAGGCTAGCTGATGTCCTGTCAGAACACTGGTATTATGCATCTCAGTTTACAATCGCCTCACAAAAGGCAGTGGCCCCTCTGCAATTGAGCAGCGGTGATTCACCCTCCTGTCACACTCCTGATGAGTAACAGAACTGTGTATTCTGATTCCAAATCTAAGTGACTTCACAGAGTAAATGCTTTTTATAGAATAACCAGTGTACTGAAATTACATGCCTTCCTCACTCAATAAATTATGACATGGGTGTAATTCATATTTTATTGTAACATAAAAGACAATCCTTTTATCCTTGCACCCCAGTGCTAAGGTTTTAATAGTTATTGTCTTTATGGGTAAGTTATGGATAGCTGGTTTAATAGTCTATAATTTTTACATTGTGCATTTTTCTGTATATTTCTTTTTTCAGTTGTGCAAACATGCTGAACTGGCTGCAAATGCTTGCCTTTTCATTAATTTGAATATCTTGGAACAGCCCACTGAAAGAAGTGTATCAACTATAAAGCCTGATAGGGCAGCCCTAAACTTGAATTTTCAAATGTCATTGTCTAAACATTATAGTTGTAGTCAGCATCTGACTCAGTGTCTTCTACTATAGAGGCTTTCAGCCAGTACTTGTTGAATTATTAAGTGACCATTCAAGCATAAACGATAGTTTTTTTCTGAAACCAAAATGAACTTGTAAGAAGTTGCTACAAATTAGTGAGAGTATCTTTCCATAAACTTTAACAGCTTAACTTCAGGTTTGGAGTGTTCATAACTTAATAGAGCTAACATTTAATTGTTGATAATACTTGTTAATATCCATAATTAAGTATGCATTGTGGAAGACTGCAATGTTATTTACATAAAATAAAAACTCAGTGTTTTAATAGTGTATGCCTAATTTGTTCCTGCTAAGGAAACCAAGACTCTGGATGAAATCAATGTTACTACTGACAATTATTTTCCTAAGAATTTATAGATCTAAGTACAAAAAGTTGTTTTACCCTTCTCATTTGGAAATAATAATAATGTTGTTTTCCTCCCCCATGTAATTATTGGTAAACACATAGTTTATTGGCAGCACTTTACATTTTAATTTCTGTTGTTCTTACTCTAGGATACTTTTTCTTGTTGAAGTTTGGATTCTCTGATGAGTAAGCTGATTAAATGAGTTGTGTGAAACCGTAGGGATGAAGGGACAATATAATTTATTTCTATATTTTGGAAGGTATCCCTAAGAGTTAGCCAAAACTTTGCTTCCCTTTGCTTTCATGGATTATGTTTTGTTCCAGAATTACTTATGTGCCTGCAGAGCATTTGGAAGATTTTAGAATAAACTTGGGACAACAACCTGGAGGAATAATGGCACTGGATATTTTTTCTTCATACACTGGCAGGTAAATGAAACAGTAAAGCTACTACAATGAATGAGTAATGTAGAAGACATTATATATGAAGAAGAGTTTTGAATCCACAGTTTACTGTGGAGTGCCAGCAATGAAAGAAATTTCCTTCTTTCTTTCAACATAAAAAAATATTTTTAAAGGATCTTATTTATTTTTAGAGAGAGAGGAAGGGAGGGAGAAAGAGAGGGAGAGAAACATCAATGGGTGGTTGCCTCTCACATGGCCCCCACTGGGGATCTGACCTGGTCTGCAACCCAGGCAAGTGCCCTGACTGGGAATCAAACTAGCGACACTTTGGTTCACAGCCCTTGCTCAGTCCACTGAGCTACACCAGCCAGGGCATAAAAAAATATTTTCACCCTCCCCCCCATACTTAAGCAATTATGACATAGTGTGGAAAATATATTAAAAAATTCAAATCAAAATACTAAAATCACTTCTGATTATACCACTAAATATAGATAGCACTTTTAACATACTGAGTTTGGAGAAATTCACCCTAGGTATAAATATTATTCATCAATTCCTTGGAAGCTACAGTCTGTGTAGTATTTTATCATGCTTTTTCTCTTTGCAAGTATTTTGAAGCATCTTCAGCAATTTTATTTATTCCTTTTCTTAACATACATACAGATTGAGAAATATTTTTAATGGCTACTTTTTACTCTTATAGAGAATGTTCATCTGAATGTCTTTATACTCACACATATACACATATACACACATGTATACACACGCACACTGTACATACAGGCACACACGCACACACATCTACACACGTGCACATACATATACACATGCAAACAAACATATGCACATGTATGCGCGCACACATGTGCACAACATGCACACACATAGACACATGCACACCCGCAAATATGCATACATATGTGCATGTGCACATGCACACATGTGGGCACATATACATGGATGTGTGCCCATATACATGGATGTGTGCCCAAACACGCACACATGTGTGCACACGCATATATGTGCACGTGCCTGCACGTGCAGACATGCATGTGTGCATGCACACATATACATGCACACATATTAGGGAGCAGAGAACGTATGCCTTTTAAATGCTCTTGATACACAATGTATTAAGAACAGGAAAAAGTTGTATTTTTTCCCCTTAGGAAAGGCAGGAACTAGGTTTTGATGTTGCTGCTCAGTTTTAGATGGGGATAAAAATAATGTGAAATTGCTTTTCCAGGTAAAATGTACCATTTTACACTCTCAGCTGTGGGCCTGTTTCTTTTTTCAGTTGCACTGGCAACTGAGTACCAGCTTTCTCTTTAGGCATGCAGCAGAGCAGATGTGGCTCTGTAAATACTCTGGGATCTTCTCAGAAGTGTTCTGCTGTTCCTCAGAAGTTGTTAGAACATCCCTGAACACTTCAGTGACCAGTGACTCTGCAGGATCACAATATGACATCACTGTTCCCTCTGCAAACTGCACGTGACTGCAGTGATACAGAAAGTGTTAGGGAAGGGAAGATGTGTATTTAATACAGGGAAGGAATGTCATGGCCTTGAGGCCGAATGAATTTTATGGGAAAAGGAGTATTCACTCTACCCTGTCTATACAAAGCTCAGCCACACTCCATTCTACAATGTCCTTCTCAGGGTTAATTGTATGAATTGATTAGAGCTTCCTGATGCTTTCTGTCAGAATGCTAAAGGCAGTTATTCCACTATCCCTCTGAAATGTCATTTTGAATGGCTTAATTAAAGAATATCCCAAAGTAACATGCTATTCCTTTTAAGCACCGAGGACTTAAATGCACTCAAAATGTATTAGGGAGAAAGAGCCCCTTGCAGCACTGTGCCTCCCGCAGCCGACCGAGGAATGGCCTTGATGGTGCAGTGCTGTGACTGGCTGCTTCACTGCAGAGAAAGTGTACTGCTATTAACATAAGGGCACTCAAAACAAAACAGTCTGCATTTTATGGAGGAGGAGTCTGCACCAGAGAGAGGTTAACTACCTTGCCCAAGTTTCATAGTTAATAAGTGGCAGAGCCAAGATTGGAATATAAACAGGTAGGCTCCATGTTTTGAACCATTGGATCCAAAGAACGAATTGCCCAAGACCAGGATAAAAATATGGGCAGAATAGCATGGAGGTTAAGAGCTCAGATTTTATAGTAAAATGAGCTCAATTAAAAGGTTAGTGCTACTTCCAGCCAAGATGGAGGCGTAGGCATACACACTGTGCCTCCTCTCACAACCAAGATTAAGGACAACAAAAATACAGAACCAAAAAATACCAACCAGAATGGATAGAGGATTGAATTGTACAGAAGTCCGATGACAGTTCACCGACAGTGATTCACCCAGACCAATAAGAGGGGCAGAGTTGGCGGCCAGTGGAGAGAGGTCACCGGGGAAGAAGCAGTAGCTGGTGTTCCCCGGGTGCACAGGCAGCGATTACCAAGCGCAGGGAGGCAACAAGCAGACTAAGCAAGGTGCACCAGGCGGCTGACTGCGGTCACACATTCACGAGCAGATAAGCCAGGTGAAAACAGGCAGCAAGACGGACTGCACAGCGCAGGGCCCCAGGGCCAAGAAATAGAGGCCTAAAGGGCAACAATTGAGAACACTTGTGGGGGTTGGGGTGCTGGGAGGGAGGCCCAGCCTCACAGGAGAGTTCATTGGAGAGATCCACAGGGTCCTAGAATGTACAGAAGCCCACCCACATGAATAAGCACCAGAAGGGCCCAATTTGCTTGGGGGGAGCAGCAGAAGGGACTGGAATTAAAGAGAGAGTGGAACAAATGCCACTGTTCCCTCTTGGACACTGCCTCCACATCCAGCCTCACAACGCACAGACTGGGCTGCCCCACCCTGGTGAACACCTGCTTCCACCCCTCACTATGTAACAGCTGTGACCAGACCCCCCCAAAAAAAAAGAAAAAAAAACCAAGGATAGCTCAACAGGGAGAACAGATTGGGGCACCAGAGCTAATTCATGTAAGTGACCAAGAGGTAGCCAACCTCTCAGATGCACATTTCAAAGCACTGGTGATTAGGAAGGTCACAAAATTGGTTGATTTTGGTCGCAAATTAGATGAACAAATGAAGGCTACAATAAGTGAAATGAAGAAAAATGCACAGGTAACCAATAGTGATGGGAGAAAAACTGGGACTCAAATCAATAGAGTGGACCAGAAAGAAGAAAGAAACAAACAAAAGAAGGAAGAAACCAGAATTCAAAAAAATGAGAGGCTTAGGAACCTCCAGGATATCTTTAAACGTCCCAACATCCGAATTATAGGGGTACGGGAAGGGGAAGAGGAAGAGCAACAAGTGGAAAACTTATTTGAACAAATAATAAAGGAGAACTTCCCCAATCTGGCAAAGGAAATAGACTTCCAGGAAGTCCAGGAAGCTCAGAGAGTCCCAAAGAAGATGGACCCAAGAAGGAACACACCAAGGCATATCATAATTACATTAGCCAAGATTAAAATGAAAGAGAGAATTCTAGAAGCAGCAAGGGATAAGGGCACAGTCACCTGCAAAGGAGTTCCCATCAGACTATCAGCTGATTTCTCAAAAGAGACCTTCCAGGCAAGAAGGGGCTGGAAAGAAGTATTCCAAGTCATGAAAGTCAAGGACCTACATCCAAGATTGCTCTATCCAGCAAAGCTGTCATTTAGAATGGAAGGGAAGATAAAGTGCTTCTCAGATAAGGTCAAGTCAAGGAGTTCATCATCACCAAGCCCTTCTTATATGAAATGTTAAAGGGACTTATCTAAGAAGAAGCAGAAGAAAATAGGACAGTAAAATGACAGCAAACTCACAGGTATTAACAACCAGACCTAAAACAAAAGCCAACTAAGCAAACCACTACGACAGAAGCAGAAACACAGAAATGGAGATCACAAGGAGGATTAGCAAGAGGGGAGTGGGAGGAGGAGAGAGGGGGAAAAGGTACAGAAAATAAGTAGCATTGACGGTGGATAGAAAATAGACAGGGGAAGGCAAGAATAGTGTGGGAAATGTAGAAGCTAAAGAACTTATGACACATGGACATGAACTAAGGGGAGGAATGTGGGTGGAAGGGGGTGTGCAGGGTGGAGGGGAGTGATGGAGGAGAAATGGGACAACTGTAATAGCATATCAATAAAATATAATTTAAAAAAAGAAAAGGTTAGTGCTACTTTACTGTGTTACCTTGTGCCAATGTCTGGCACCTAAATACACATGTAAAGGGGATTTTTATAGTTGACAGAAATGTCATTGGTATTCAACAACACTCCTGGCTGAGTGAGTGCAGGAGGAAGAGAATGGTCCATTCTTTTCTTTGAAACACAGGGCACTCGAGTCGCACAAACCACACTCTAGGATGCATAAAGAATAATCAACACAGGTACAGGAGCATATCTCAGATAGGGAAAGGATTCCAAACTGCAGAATCATTTGAAGAGAATGAGTCCTTTGTATCAGGATTCAGCATACTAGTCTTCTTACAGCTAAGGAAGCATGAGATTCTCTGAGTGTTTCTGACTAGCCCCATAGCTGAGAGTCCAGGGGTGAGAACCTCCACCCAGCCCATGGCTGTCACTGAATGTTTTAATGACTCTTTCTAAATTCTCCTTGTCTGCCTTCCACACCTGCTGCTTCTGTAATATTCTTTCCAGTTACGTTCCAGAGGGTCAGTCCTAGTTTTCATCTCTCTTCCTTGTATCATCTGGATAAAAGCTTCACTCAGACTGTCTCACTTGCAGTCACTGTCTTAGCATCATTTTTAAAATCCCTTCTTTTGTGACTTCATTCCGGACATTCGTATCCCACTGTTTGCCTTAGACTCTCAGAACCCCAGCATCATGGACAGCCTAGTCCCGTCATTTGCAGGGGAGGGGAATCCTAACACACAACCAATGGGCAGGACCTGTAGGCAGACAGACTGCCTTTTAATAGTTGAAACAACAACAACAAAAACTTAACAATCAGGTCAAAGAAAAAATGGGAAATTTACATAAGAGCCTAGACATCTACTTGCCAAAAATGTTGTGAAACACATTCAAGTGCAGATGAATTATTGGATTAATGACTTCCAACCTCAGAATCTAAAGATTATGTCATTTGACAGAATTCAGTATTCCTTCCAATGGAGAATGGATAAAATTTGGGCATATACTTTCTTTTGAGTCTTCAGTTTCTGTAAAAATTAGCTGAAAATCATTTTTGAGTCATAATTTTTACAGCCTTCTCTGCATTCAAACGAGTATATGAAAATTTCTCTAGAAATTCAGTTTCCTCTAACAGCTTAAGACACCATAGTTGATTTAACTATTTTCTGTTGCCCTTATGGTACTTGACTGGACACATTTTGTTATATGCCTGGCATTTGGCAAAATCTGAACTCCTACCGAAACTGAAAAGCGACCTTGAACATGGGTGCGTTGTAAACTGCTTCCTGGATGGAGTGGTCTGTGTCTGGCCCCTCCGGATAGGCTGGGGGTGAGCTATAAGCGTTTTCATCTTTCTTCAAAAGTTGAAGGGATTGAATCAGTCCATTCTTAGGAAGCAGAGATGCTAAACTCCTGGCTTACTTAATCAGAAGTTCCTTAGGTCAGGGGTCATCAGCCAGGGCTCTGGGAACTTATAACTCATATGGTGCTTCTATCTTCCTGCACATAGTGATGTATAAAAAAAAAATACCTGTCAAATAGTGTTTCTTTAAAATTTTATATCTACCCCCTTCTCTTTTCATTTATTTTCCCATATTTCACCAGGAAAGAGATGAGACCAGACGCTTAGCGTTCAGCTGTATCTTCAGACTAAGTTAGGGTAGATTGGTTCTAATATAAGATCTTTATTTTGTTTGATAAAATTTTTATTTTCCCCTTAATGCAAACTGTTACATACTACCTGGCTAAATATGGTGAAAATCCAAAGCAGTTCTGCCTTTTTAGCCAAATCAATCCAGGACATACACAACAGCCTTGCATGGGGTTACTAGGATATGGGTGTGCTCACTGTGTAACTCTTCAACAGAGACATTCCAGAATTGCCAGAGCGAGAGGAAGGAGAGGGAGAAGAAAGTGAACTTCAGAATGCAGCGTACAGCAATTGGAATCAGCCCCGGCGGTAAGGACTGTTTCTGTTTTCAGCTTACTCAGTGTTTAAAAATAGGAAGGTGTGGTTTCAAGTGCTGCACCACAACTTTATACTGTGACATTGGGCAGGCCGTTTAACATGCCTGTGCTTCTTTGTGTGTAGAAAGGTTCAGAAGATAATATAGATCACACAGGGTTAAAACTAACATGTATGCGAGAGTTTGGCATGTAGTAGGGAGTACATAAAATTAACTAGATAAAATTACACATTGGTGGTTAGAATGTTTTTTTTCTGTAGAGTTTAATCTTAGGTATACCATCAAATGTTAATTTAAAATTTCACTAGCATTTGTAGAAATGATATATCCAAAATGTGTGTGCCATATGATTGTGTGTTAGTAGCGTCTTGTCACCACAGGCTGCCGCTGTTCAAACCTGTGTTTGCCTGTAACCGAATTCATATGTAATGGACAAGATGACTGTCCTAAATATGCTCAGCTGCCTCACTGTACATCACTAGGGCAGGTTTTTGTGTTCATGCTGAGTAAAATCAAATTCACTTTAATAGAAATGTATTAAGTTCTGATTATGGACCCAGACAAGAAGCAGATGACTTTGTGGTAACAGGGAAATATAAGACATAAATCTTGCCTTCAAAGAAATTGTAATGTACTTGGGTAGGCGACATAGAGAGATGCTCAGTGTAATTAAATAATAATAAGGTATTTTCCTTAAGTGTAGAATGTAAATAATTATTGGACACTCCCTCTGAGCAGATCTAAAGATGACCATCATAGCAGTGCCTTGTACTTGGTAAAAACTTAATATATATTTTACAATGAATAAGTAAAATGCTCAAGGAGAGTAATTTATAGTCTTCAGAGATATACAGTTTCATGATTTTTCTTGCTTACAGAAGAATATGACATTTTCAGTGTCATCACATTGAAACATTTTTTGGGTTGATTCATGCTCAAAGTACAGAAAATGAACATTGCTTTCACACACAAGAAAACCCCTGTAAGCATTTCCAGCCATCCAGAACAACTTGTTGATAGGAATTATTTTTTTTATTGTTCAAATACAGGTGTCTTCCTTTCCCCCCACCACATGCCCCCACCCCACTCACCCCCACCTCCCATCCTCAATTCTACCCCCCTTTCTATTTGTCCATGTGTCCTTTATACATGTTCCTTGATGTCCCTTCCCCTTTTTTCTCCTGTTATTCCCCTTCCCCCTCCTCTGATTACTGTCAGTTTATTCTTTATTCCAACGTCTCTGGTTATATTTTGCTTGCTTGCTTGTTTTGTTGATTAGGTTCCACTTATAGGTGAGATCATATGGTATTTGTCTTTCACCTCCTGGCTTCATTTGAATTTTTAAAAAGCTGCTTGGCCTGCTTAAAGAAATCACAGTCTCTACCCATGTTGAGAACAGATTATAAATGCTAAGTCTGTGGCAAAAAAAAATATATAGTGTAAGATGTTAAGTTTCTCATTTGTCGAAAGAAGCACAATTGCCAGATGAAATTATTTTGTAGCTGGTGACAATAGTGATGAACTTGTGCTTTGTTGGAGGACAGTAATCACAGGGAAAGCAGAAGATAGGGTGGCACATTTAATAACATTGTGAGAGAAAAGCCATGTTTGGAAGGCACTGTGCAAAATGTTCGGATCAGTAAGAGCTGTGTTTGAATTCTAACTTTAACACTAGATGAGTTACTGAATCTCTGCTAGGCCTCAGTTCCTTCATCTGTAAAATAGGATTAATAATAGAATCTTTTAAATTAGGGGGGCAGGGAGAATTTACTGTGATAATTCATTTAAAATTCTTAGCATAGTGCCTGGTACAGGATGAGCACTCAGTCAGTGGCTGGCCTTGTCAAATATCACCACCACCATCATCATCATCATCATCATCATCATCATCATCATCATCATTATCATCACTGACAAGTAAGCAAAGAGAAGGTGTTGAACGCTGAAATCATGAGATTTTCTTATGAGAAAGAATGAATGTAACTTCTAGACAGCAATATTTTCTAATTTTATCCTAAATTTTAACCTTCATATTTGCCTAGGAGATGTCTTTTATGTTTAGACAGAATATACCTTGAGTTTTCATAAGTCTTAAAAATGATACTTCTGTAAAGAAGCACTAAAGTACTTCTGGGCAAAATTTCATTGATTATTATGTTCATAGAATATTATGAGGAAACTTAACCAAAATAACCACACCTTTTGGTAAATGAGGAGCAAATGTTATGAATGTTATTTATATCATTGGAAATGTGGTAGGACATTTATTCATGCATTCAAAAAATTGTGCTTTATGTGGAAATAGAGAATACTTTTTAGCAAAGTGTAAATTTAAAATTGCAAATAAGCTGTGTTACTCTTATTTTGCATGTGATTTTGATTTAAAAAATTGGTGTCATACTGTTTTATATGTCATTTTCCAGCTTGCTTACTTTTTTCTCAATCCAGTATTTTAAAGATCTCTTATGATTCCTAAAGATCTATTAATTCAATTTAGTTGTCGTTCACTTCAATATATGAATATACCATAGTTTATTCCCAAATTGAGTTTTGAATAGTTAAGAGTTATCCACTATTATAATAATTCTGTAGGAAACCTTATAGTTATCTATGAGAATTTATCTAGGTATATACCCAAAAGTGGAATTGCTGGTTTGTAGATTTAAATGTATTATTTACTTTCTTAGAAGTTGTCAACTTGTTTTATAAAATGTCTATATCAGTTTTTCTTCTTTTTCCAATATGCAAGAGTTCCCTTTTCCTTATATCCTTGTTACTTCATCATATGGTCATTTTTTTTAAAAAAAGGTTTTTGTCAGTCTGATGGGCAGAAAATGGTGCCGTGTCCTAACAAACAACATATAGGTATAACAGGATTAAGGTGGTGGAGCTCATATTTGCCCAGTTGTCGTATGGATTAAGTTTTATGTGTTGCTTAATCACATTGCTTCAGTAATCATAATCATAATAAGAGTGATAGTAGACTTACTGCTGGTTTACTATGTGCCAAGGCTTTGTTTTGCACTTTACATGTTTTCATTAATTTAATAATTAGAGCTACAGTCTGATGTAGAGATTCTTATCAGCTCCATTTCACAGATGAGGAAAGCAAGGGAGAGACTAAATAGGTTGTAGAGGGTCACTCAATTGTCAAGTAGCAAAAGAGCAGGACTTGAACCCAAGGACTTGGATAGAGCTTAGAAAGCCTGGCCTCAGAATTCTGCTTCACTTTTGCTTTTCTGAATTTTATTCTATTTAAATCTCTGTATAAGGCTACCATTTTTACGTAAAACTAACTCCATACATGATCTATAAAGTTTTTCTTTTACAGGTCTTCTTCTTTCCACGGAAAGTTTGCCATGTTCCATTTGGTGAATAATGAGCCTGGCTCCTCAGCACTGTTCTCATTCTGGCAGCCCACCTTTGCTTATTATCTTCTCCAGTTTTTTCAGTTGTTGCAGCGTTTTTTCTAGGGAGTGCTATTTGGAAACACTGCTGTCTGTGCCAAACCCTGTGTAAGCATTTTGTGCTATTATCCAAAGGTTGTTTAACCCCTCCGTGCTTCTTCCCTTCTTCGTACGATGGGACTAGCAAGCGTGTCCACCCCATAAAGATGATGTGAGAATTAAATGAAAATGTGTGGAACTTAGATAATAATGCTTAGCATGTGATCAGCCCTTAATGAGTATTTGCTACCACTATTATTTTTAATCAAGAAATTATAAGACCCACTTTTTAATTTACACCAAACACAAAACACCCTAGGAGATTCTTTCTTTCTTTCTTGTCTTTTAACGTTTTATTTCTTGGAAGAAGAATTCAGGAGTTCTACCCATGTATTCTGGCTTCTAAAATATTAATACAGTGACTACTGACTTATTTACTTTGCCATTTTACTTTAGGAACTGCTTTAGAGACAAGGAAGTTTGTTGGTTTTTGTCTTTCACAGAATTCCTAGAGTGAAAGAACACAAGGAATGGAATGGGATTTTAAGTAGTTTAAACTGTTCATGCAAATTTTATAAGATAAGGATCATGGTGAGATGTTTTTAAACTAAACAGGTGGGGTCTCTAGGATTGTAGATTTCTAATAAAGAAAAAAAACTGCAGATTAAAGAGATGTCTCATCATCTGACTCAATCTGACCAGTAGCCAACCCCTCACTCCACCTGGGGTGCTAGTTTATCCTCAGCCTCTTCTTATTGGGACCTCCCTCCTTGCACTGGAGCCTCACTCCAACTTTTCCTCTCCTCTTTGAGCACCTTGAATGTCAAGGTTGAGAGCATGTTGGGACCATGCTTTCTTCTCCTATTTAATGTCCAACATTGTCTCCCTGCAGCAGGGAGCAGGTTACAGTCTCACTGTCTCAGAATTCTCTGCTTGATGTCTCTGTTTTCCTCCAGTTCCCTGAGCTGCTCCCTCATCTTGGCCAAACTCCTCACCACCAATCAGCTTATTCTTATATCCCAACCTTTTCACAAGAAGTGTACTTTCAGTCCATCCGCAGCTCTTCTAGATATTTGGATTTATAATAAATAAGTTCATGTGTTTTTTATGTGTTTAGGGGAAGTGAATGCAAGACAGAAGTAGCAAGTGCCAAGGCCCCAAGGCAGGAAGCGTGTGACTGTTGAACTTAGGGAAGAGCAAGAAGATGGTGTGCTTGGAATGGACAGAGGAAAGGAGAGAGCCATGGGAGACACTGTTATGAAAGTGGTAGTGGGATCAGATCATGTAGGATCTTGGCAGCCACCAACTGTTAGTTACCGGATCTGCACTGGCGAGAGAGACTTGGACATAGGTCAGCTTCTAACGTAGTGTGTGCAGGAATGTTCTTTCTCTTGATTGGGTTGCTGAGCTTAGAACTGCCTTTTCAGGGGTAGCTGCATTTCTTGATTACTTAATGTCTACAATAAATAGAGCTCTTAAAAATGCTATTTTTAATATTGGCCTGTGCCCAGCCTGGAGTATGTAAGTACCATATTTACTTTTAACAAATCAGTTTCAGAAATGCATGAGTGTTTATCAGAATGTGTAAAACACATAATTGGGAAGTATTTAAAATGACCTTGTTTTACTACTGATCAAACTTTAATAAGTTGAGCTAGTAATATTTGAAAAGTTAATATATAATCACATTCCATTGAATTTAAAAATATTTATTATCATTTTTAACAATTTGAATCTTGTATAAGTATGTGGATCAGTGACATCAAGTACGTTCAGATTGTTGTTGTAGCCATTACCACCATCATTTCTAGAACTTCTTTCATCTTGTAAAATTGAAATTTTACTCATTTAATAACTCCTTATTTCTTCCTCTTCCCAGCTTCTAGCATCCACCCTTTTACTTACGTCTCTGTGGATGTGACTATTCTAGGTATATCACATAAGTGAAATCATTATAGAGTTTGTGCTTTATTTCATTTAGCCGGCTTATTTCAGTTAGCATAGTGTTCTCAAGGTTAACTTATGTTGTAGAACATGTCATAATTTCCTTTTTAAGGCTGAATAATATTCCATTATTTGTATATGCTATTTTTCTAATTCATTCCCCTGTAGATGGACACTTGGGTTGCTTCTACCTATTGGTTATTGTGAGTGATGTTTCTATGAATGTGGTTGTACAAGTCTGTATTCATGACCATGCTTTTAATTCTTTTGGGTCTATATCCAGAAATGGAATTGCTGGATCATGTAGTAATTTTATTTTTAATTTTTTGAGGAACTTCCATACTGTTTTCTAATAGTAGATAAAATATTATACATTGCTGCCAACAGTGCATGTTCAAGGGTTTAAATTTCTTCAGTTTCTCTAATTTCTCCTTGCCAACACATTTTCTTTTTTGTTTTCTTTTTATAGTAGCCATCGTAATGGGTGTGAGGTGGTATCTCATTGTATTGTCGTTTTGATTTGCATTTCCCTAGTGATTAGTGGTGTTAAGCATCTTTACATGTGCTTGTGGGCCCTTTGTATATATGTCTTCTTTGGAGAAATTTTTATTCAAGTTCTTTGTCCAGTTTTAATCATGTTTTTAATTTTTTGTTGTTGCTGAGTTTTAGAGGTTCTCTATGTATTCAATACCTTATCAGATATGAAACTTTCAAATAATTTTTCCTAGTCTTTGGGTTGCCATTTTACTCTAATGATAATATACTCTGATGAACAAAAGTTTTTAATTTCGTTGATGTCCAATTAGGCTATTCTTTTTGTTGTTTGTGCTTTTGGTGTCATTTCTTTTTCAAAAAATGACCAAATCCACTGTCATGAACTTCCCCCCTGTTTTCTTATGCACTTAACATTGTGTTTATTTGTTACAGGGTGGAGCTTTGGAGAGAACCAAGCAAATCCTTGGGCATCAGCATTGTTGGTGGACGAGGGATGGGGAGTCGTCTAAGCAACGGTGAAGTGATGAGGGGAATTTTCATCAAACATGTTCTTGAAGATAGTCCAGCTGGGAAAAATGGAACCTTGAAACCTGGAGATAGAATAGTAGAGGTACCCTCCACTGAGCTTTCTGTGCTGAAATTGTTTACCTGTTGCATCCTCTTTACCAAGGGAATCACCATCTTTACATTGGTTGCTCCAACTGAGCATTACAGTAAAATGTGTTTGTGGTTAAAGCATTTAGATTTTTCTTTTTCTTAGTTTTAAAATTTATTTAATCCTCACCTGAGGACATGCTCACTGATTTTAGAGAGAAAGGAAGGGGAGGGGATGAGGAGAAAAATATCCATGTGAGAGAGAAACTTGGATCAGTTGTCTCCCGTAAGCTCCCCAACCAGGAATCGAACCCACAGCCATTTAGTGTATGGATGACCCTCCAACCAACTCAGGCACCTGGCCAGGGCAAAGCATTTATTTGTTTCTTTGCATCCATAATTACTGTCTTCATTATATGCTGACACATTATATATCTGGATGTTTGAGAGTGTTACCAACCATTTTTAAAAACATTGGCCCTGAGAGAAAATAATTAAGTTCTTGTTAAAAGAGCAAAGCAATTTCTTGGGAAGTAATTCTTTAACAGTATATATTCACATGCAAAAATAGGTCCATCATAATTAAGTCAAAATTGAGATTTCATTTCAAAAATACCTTATAGTTATCATTTAATTGTAAACTTTGTTGAATGAGATTTTTTCCAAATGAGGCTTTTTTATAAAATCTCTTATGCTAAGGCCCTGAGTACCTTTCATTTAAATGCCCCCAGCCCCAGGCCAAACTCAGATTTTCCTTCTTCTCAGTGCTTTGCCCATTCACCACTCCAAGCTGCCTGTTTGCCACACATGTGTGTACACACGTGCATTTGGTTATGTATGAGAAAAAAGCGTTTGGTCAAATTGTACCTGATTCCTTAATTCAAAGCAAAGTTTAATGGTTTCAGTAGACTCTTCCCTCAGGAGTCACTTACTCGTTTTACTTAGCAAGTATTAGCAAGTACCCCTGGAACAGCTGTTGCGTTCCAGGTGCTCTAGCAGGCTCTGGGCATCCCACAGGGAAGGAGGCACCATGCCTGCCTGTCAAGTGGGGCACACTTGACAAGTAATCAGGTCACTTCAGAGCACTGTGATAAATTATTTGATCATGATAAGCATAGTGTTACTGTACTTACGAGGGTAAAGAGATACCTGATTCAGATTTTCTGAGTTGTCAGGATTTATAGAGTAGACTAAAGGAGACAGCTTCCAAATAGAAATTCATTGTTTTTTTTTGCTATGAAATTTGTTTGGTTCTCTCCAAAGTTCAACTCTGCAAAAAATAAATACCATGTTAAACTATGCAATTTTGAATATAATGGGGACTTACACATAGTAAGCTCCCATTATACTTACTTTATACAAGTGATTGTCTCTCACTTTCTAAAATCATAGAACTTATACATTAAAATGTCTTAATTGTTTAGAGGAAGGTTATAATTTAGCCATTATTTTAAAATTAGCATTTTGGGGATTGAGTGATTGACTGATTGATGATTACCGAGCGCTGAAGGAGGAAGAAGATTGGGATTTGGGGGGAAACAAGGGCCATGTATGTTTTATTTTCCCTCCGACTACTTACAAGGAAGAATGGTGGGCTTTTTTTCTCTTCCTGCATACTTACCTTTCTTTAGATGAAATCTTAGCCCCCTTTTAAAGAACTCTACCTAAAATTTCCATTTTAGATGATCACAAGGCAGTTTATTTTATGGGTACTTCACTATTAAGTACCTTTGACATACATAGAAAAAGTAAGAAATGCTTATGATTATTTCTGGAAAGTATTGATCATAGTTTTCACCAAAGTATTCTTTAAATGTATTAAGAATTTTAAAACATCCCTATCCAATTGGAAATGATTTTTTTTGGAGGGGGGTAAAGTACTGTATGCTGCTTAGCAGTGGTTTGCTGAGTGCTGTGATGTGGGGGGGATTTTCTTGGAAATAAGGAAGCCTTAGGCCTCTGCAATGCTGGGGATTCTATGACATTTCTGCTAAGAGTTTCTGAAAACATCTACAGACTAGATGAGTAGAGACTTGCAAATGATTTTATTCTAAGTATAGAGTTTTTTGGATGTGAGCAAAGATATTTAATTTCCAGTTAAATTTTCCCACTAATGATATATATAGTACACATGAATATTAACTTTTATTCTACAAAATTTAGAAGTCATTTTTAATATGTGCTGAAAGAGATGTTAAGTGTCCCCTAAGTATCAGCCTGAGGGATTTTTTCAATTACATGTATATAATTATGTATATACTTTTTTAAAGGTGATAATGTTCTATGCAGTGATCTAATAGTTTTCCAGAATTGGGTCCCCTCTAATTTTGTTATTTTGTTGTATATACTATATTGCAGTAATTGGAACTGATTAAATGATGTAGTATCATATAGTTTTCTGACAGGATTAGCATTTGGCCTTTCAGACTATTTTCCTTCCTATCCATGTAGTGCATCAGCTCAGCTGACCATCAGGGAGGCAAGCCATGTTGAATAAAAGGTTACAAAATAACTTTTATTTCCAAGCTACTTATATAAGAATTACTAACAAATAAGCACAGTTTCTTGGCTTCCTGCTCCTGTCAGGTCTACTGAAAAGAATCTTTGCAAAACTAACTTTACCATAACCTGTTATTTCTGAACATCGGAATTTTGTTTTTGATCTCAAGCTTCCCTGTCCAGAGAAAAATGCACAATGCCATCACCTACCTACTTGCCAAAACACGCTTAATGAATTGGAAAAAAATTTCTACAATGACTTTCATGACGAAGACAGTGCTACTAGACAGCTCCCTTACATTATTTCTTTAATTATGCAGATTTATTAAAAGAACAGCCAAGCAGTGTAAGGAAAGAGAAGCAGAGCCTTCATTCTAATTGATTTTTATTTCAGTTGATTAGTAGAGACAGAAATCAGTGTCCAAAACAAGGGACCACAGTCTGCTGACCAGATTAAAAGTTCTGTGAAGCCTCACGTACAGTCTCAGTTATATTTGATTCTGCAACTGATTTTCCAGGAGCCTCCTCCAAGGATCTTCAGAACTCCAGATCCACAAATTGTTCTGTTGTTCTATAGCTTCTTGAAATGTTAAGCTGAGGCCTTCCATTGCAGGTGGATGGCATGGACCTCAGAGATGCAAGCCACGAACAAGCTGTGGAAGCCATTCGGAAAGCAGGCAACCCCGTAGTCTTTATGGTACAGAGCATTATAAACAGACCAAGGGTAAGCAAACACAGAGGGCAAGGTAGGCATATCCAAGCGGTGTTCAACTTGGAATGTAATGGATCAAGGGCCAAGTTGTCTCTAAAAGCAAAGATATTGAGTCTTGGAATCTCAGGAGACTTGTTAAAAGTTTGTTTTGCTTGTTTTTCTTAATTGAGTTGTCCTGGAAATCCCTTCTGCCATATTTAATAAGCACTTGAAGTTTATTTTAAATGCACAGAAGTAGGATTAATTGGTGGCCAGTGATGGACAATTATTAATGTTCATTATAGACATAAAGTATGTAAGTTGTTAAGAGAAATGTGGTGTAGTCTTTGAGGTTAATAGTCTCTGACCTTCAGTGGAGTCCCTTAGAAGCCAACCAGATGACATTTTCTTTATAAATTGATTTCCTTAGAATTTTCAGTTTATGAAATCCCATGATCACCAGTGAATGATCTTAACGTATTTATCTATCTCACCGAACATTACATTATGCAACGTGGTTTTTGGTTAAGCTGTATGTCTCTATATGAGTTACTTCATAACTGCTGCTTCCCAGCTTCAGTCACTGTATAGCCTTACATTGCTGCATCGTCCCTGGGGGACAGAAACCTACTAACCCATTTTACCATCAGCCATCACAGGTAAAATGGCTTCACAATTACTGATGAAAGTCTAAGGCATTTGGTGAATGTTGTGGAGGGAGAAGATACTCAGCGAGGCTTTGTGCGTTTGATACGCCCTAAAATTGCCGAAGATGAAAATTGTGCCAAGAATTAAAACTATTTTTCTGTTCCTTCTTTATGCCTCAGTAAAAAGAAAAATATTTTAACATGCAGCAGTTCTTAAATATATTTGAGTTGCATAACGTTTAGAAAGTTCTTCAGAAACACACATGTTCACTGAAAAGTTTGCGCACCATTGCCGGCGTGTCCCGAGTGTCCTGAGGCTCATAGCGAGGCTCACTTCCAGATTGAAGCTGAGAATCCCTGACCTGCTGGTTCTCTTCGAGATACCTGCTTGTGAGCTTTGAGAGTTGGTTGTGTTTTAAAGGAGAAGGTCAGCACATAGGAGGGGAGTTAAAAGGATTATCTAAAATTTAAAATATGTAATTTTATATAAAATACATTTAACTTTTAAAATTAAGAATTTAAGGTAACTTTCGGAATTTAAAATTAAGAATTTAATATGACGGTAGGAAAGTAGCAAATAGCTCTGTAGATGATATCAAACTAATTGTCAAAATCTGTGTCATTGAATAAAAGTGACTAGATTTATCCTATTGGTTGTTCCTTTTGTTGTGAAGACAGGTGTGTAGCTCTGTTCTGAGTTTACTGTAAGAAATGAATTTAGTTGTTTGTAATGTAAGCATTTATCTTCACATCTGCAGTTTTTAATCATTCAGTTGTTTATTGTTAGGTAATAATTATTCATTCAGATGAGAAAATCTGCCAAATCGTGGGGCTGCATCATACTGCGTCCTTTTCAAATGCTATTCAGTTTGTTTAAATAACTATAAATCTTTCTACATTTGTTTCCATTTGTTGTGTTAAACATAGACACAGCATGATAGTGTTGGTAAATGGCTGTTTAAGTTAAAGCTATTTTTTGTGTGGGTGGGTTTTGCGTATTTCTTTTTTGTTTTATTTTTAATTTCAAACTTTTATATCATTTAGGATGATACTATAAACTGCTGAATAGGATTCTCAATACTACTTTTTAAAAAACTTAAACTACAAATATTTATTTCAGTGCCAGTTGCATTTTCTAATGAGCTGGGAAAGTTTTTTTTTTTTTTTTTTCATGCACCTGGAAAATATTCCTATTTTATTATCTGAGTTATAATGATGCCTGATTTTGTACCAATTATTCCACGATAAATGTTGTTCAAGTAAGGCTTCAGGACATGCCACCCCAAAGTATGGCGTGTTGGATATTGAATATTTTAAGCTAAAGGAATTTGGGAAAAGACAGGTGCTATAGCGTGACTCTGACCTCCCCTTCTGCACTGCAGCAGGTTGTGAGGCCCTCCTGTGAGAGGTGCTCTTCCTGTCCCTGGAGAGGAGATGGAGGGATGCTGAGAGGGAAGCACAGACTGATCGGACAGACTGTGCTGAGTTCCCCCCCAGTTCACTCCCCTAAGTTCATATTCTTTTGTCTTGTGATACTTTCCACGTCTACCAACTGTTCATCCAGCCTAGTGTAACAACACTCAGGTTTAACCATTTCTCCTGGTCTTTATTTCCTTATGAAGGCTCCATGTCACGTAAAACTTACATTAAATCAATATGTATACTTGTCTCTTGTTAATCTGTTTCTTATTACAGAGATCCAGCTGAGAACCTAAGATGGGTACAGGAATTTTTTTCCCTTCTCTACATACGCATTTTGTTTTAGGAAATTATAATTAATTTTGCATTTAAAATGATGATTTACTTTCCTATGAAAATAAATTGAATATACTATAATCTGAAGGAAAAATTACAAATAACTAAATTTCTTAAAGGTAAATGTTTTGTTTGTGGATATAATAAAGCTTTAAGAAAATCTTATACATAGGCTCTGAGGCTGTTCAAGATCCAGAACTTCCCACAGTTAGCCCTGATAATTCCACCAGTGTAACACTTTCCAGAACTCTGTCCGACTACATCGTTACAGGAAAGGGTGGGCCCTATTAATATGGGCCAGAGAATGTTTTTGTCTTCCCTGTGCTGCTTCTTATTTAATAATATTTCTATTTTTATCAGCCCTTGGAACTATAAACAAAAGTTTCATCATTGATTTTTTAATAAGAAATATAGTCTGTTTCTATAAATCTTTCTTTAATAATAGTGATCTACCACTTCCCTTGCTGTGTTCATTCTGTACTTTTATATTCTGTTCTCAGGGCCAAATTCTAATCCTATAAGAGCTGCAAATTAAAAGAAAAAAATAGGAAGGGAGGAAGGCAGGCAAGCAAAACACTAGAGCTCTCTTTAAATTTTCTATTTCTTGACATTATGGTTTTATTTTATAGTATTCTACAAATTATAAAGGGAATGTAAAACCAAAAACTTCCTCATATGAGGATTAAAAATAATCTCTACCATCCATAGCATTGACTTTTTTTTTATTTGCGCCTAGGATATGTTTTTAATCTCTTGCCTAGTCATTTCTTCCATCGTATTATATGGTCACATTCCTTGGCATTTGCGATCTTCTCTTTCGTAAAGCAGGAGTTGACATTTTAAACTGAAAAGCAGAGCAAACGTTGAGATGAACAGAAATGTCATTGTGCCCATTTCTTTTTTCTGTCTTCTCTCTGTAGGAAAAACATTGCAGAAGAGCAGACTGGAAGGGTAATGTGGCGGGAACTCAGTGCAGGCATACTGAGCCAGGGCAGTCTTTGCAGAGTGCTCTCCCAGGCAGGCCGCTGTCACGTGACAGTCTCCCTCCTCTCCATGCTTGCCAGTAGAGATTTTTTTATAGAGAGAAGTAACACAAACATTTCATTGGAGCCAAAATGAATTTAAATGTCTGCATTTTCCCTTGAAAGATGTAGTCAATAAAAGAAAAAGATAGCAGGTATGAAGAGAAGGAGAATTTATTGGGGTAACGAAATTACTTTTCTTTCCCTTAAACTATGAAAATGTTCAATTCTGTCTGTCAGTCATCCTGCCTTTAACAAGTACATTCAAACCCAGCAGTCCCGGCTCCATGCGCCACGCACAGGCGCGCCCCAGCACCTGTGAGAGACACTCCGGGGCAGGGCTCCAAGTGTCCTTCAAAGCCCGTAAGTTCCCCAGCATGGAAGAATGTGGGAACTTTTATAGGGAATTCTAAATATATGTATATATAATATTTCTACTTGAAAAAGTCGGCAGAAATAGAAACATCACTGTACAGTGACTCACTTTTAAAAAATTATATAATTTTTTAACTAAAAAAATTATTGACTTCGAGCAATCTTAATACCTAGTCAAAGTATGAAAATTTCCTTACTGGAAAACAAAAGAAAAGAGTAATGAAGATTACCAGCGAATTAGCAGGCAAGTGTTTAATTTGCATTGTGAAACAGACCATTGTTTTACCAAAAAAAAAAAAGCATAATTTGCTTTTAAATGTACATTTTAAAACCTTTTTATTTTAGTTTGAAACGTGTTTATTGATCTGCATAGAATATATATTAGTCTATAAAGTAGACAAATACACATGCATCTGTCTGGTAGTGAAGACACTTAGTGAGAATAAAAGAATTCAGGAACCCATCTGTCAGACATGTTCCTGTGTGGTTGGTGGCCAGCTTTAGATGGAAGCGCAGACTCAGGTCACTAGAGATAAACATTTTTTCAGACTGATGCTGTTATTAATAGTAGATCTGACAGTCTGACAGCATCTAGTTTTCTGCAGTTACTGAAATCAGTAAGTACTTTGTTCTTTAAACTGAGTTGTCTGGAATACATTTCTTTGCGCTTAGCGCCTGTTATGTTTCTTTTTAGAAATCCCCCTTGCCTTCCTTGCCGCACAACCTTTACCCTAAGTTCAGCTTCAGCAGCACTAACCCATTTGCTGACTCTCTGCAGTTCAACGCCGACAAGGTTGGATACTGCCCATTGTCTTGCCATTGCCTTTTGCAAATGTTTTGTTCTTTGTTACTGTTGTGCCTTGTCCCAGTTCACTGTTTACTAAATTTGGGCAGGAAAAAAAAACTGTGTGTTTGGAGTGGGCATGCAAATGCTTTCTTAAGTACATTTTCTTGCCAGAGCATACTCATTTTTGTAGCTGAAATTAGATGGGCCTTCTGAAGGGTAAGGGAGCATTGTGAGTGCCGTGCCTTTTCTGTGTTTTGGTGTGAGTTAAATGTTCTGATATTTAAGTTTTTGCTAGTTGCCAAATATATGAAATACTGTCAGAGATAACTTTTTAAAAACCTTGTGATGGTTTAAATCTTAAATAGACTTATACAAGGTTGCCCTAAAATCCCCATTGTGAGTTAATCACAACACAGAAAGTCGTGTATTTACAAGAGTCCCTTGAATATTCATGCGTCGTGTCCATGTGAGTGCCCGAGTCAGGAGCCCTGGAGCCGTTGCTGCACATGGACACCTGTGCTTGGGTGTTCTCATGTTCTGTTGAAATTGTAAATCCGAAATTGAAACAAAAACTTACGAGAACTTTAACCTGATCATGAAAAGGAAGAAAGGTGGAACAGTTTCTTTCAGGAAGCATTTTATGAATGTTCATTGGAATTTCATGTTATTGTAATGAAGAAAACCAAAGATAATGTATCTGAAGGAATATGTTTTCTGTTACTATAGGAATTACAGAACTCAAGTAGAGTTATCCTCCGTTGTTCCCCAACTAACCCTTTTGCTCCCACACCATTTAAGGTTTGTCTGAATGAGAAGTTTCCATGAGTAAGTGGTGTGTTACAGTGTGCTGTGTGTGTACATCATACTGTGTGCATACATGGCATGGCGTGATTTCAAGTACACTTTGCATTGTTGCCAATGAATACTGAACAATCCTTGTTAAAGAGTTGTATTTTTGTTAACAAATTTTAAGAAATGTCAGCAACAAGCCAATTATTATAATCTCAGAATGAGAGTCTTTAGGGTAGTAAAATAAAACATCTAATTGCCTTTAGTAAAAGTATTTAGACTTGTATTCGTTTTACAATTCATCAGCTATGTTAGGGCACCATTTTAGTTTGCTCACAGTATAAAAATGTGCCTAAGTTCCTGAACAGTTTGTACACCACAGGGTTTATTTGTTTGTTTGTTTGTTAAGGAAAATACTCAGAAAAGTTACACTGCAAGTAATATCTAAAAATTTGTACCCATAAATTTATTAAAATTATGAGAAGTTTAAATTAGATTTCATTCTAATTTTTCAAAATGAAATGGGCTTAATTCATGCTTATTAACATTTTTTGTTGTTATAGAGAAGTAATTTTTTTTATTTTAACCAGAAAAATTTTAAATTACATACTTTCCCAATCTAGTATGTTTAATGAACCTTAGTATGTCAAATGAGTTTTGTTTGTTCATTTCTCATTTGTACATTGTTAATTTGAGAGTTTTATGGCCCAGCATTTGGGAAGTTAACAAGGGTATAGTTTGTACTAGTAATTCCTGTCTGTCTGACCAGTGATGTGTAAGCTTAACATTTTAATACAGTGCATTCTGTAACTTGAAAATCTGTTGTCCCACAAGTCTCTCTCATTCAGGTTTCCTGCGCTTTGCCAGGAAAATAGTAAATCATGTTTATTATGATCATTGTGGGGTAACTTACAATCCCGAAGTGCTTTCTGAATCATCAAAGAAAGATTACATTCAGTGCCATATAGTTTTAGTATTTGGTATATTTTGTGGTATTCTGATTCTTGACACTACTTAATGATACCCAAGTATTTGTTCTTGCCTATCCTTTAGTGTGTTCTTTAAGAGGTTCTTGCTTTTAATTCACATTTTTCCCAAATATACACACATCAAATAAAATGTATTAGAGGGATTTTTATGTAGAATGAAAGGTGAAATAAAGAAGGTAGGAAAATGTAGGTTCCAGGCCTCAGGGACCTGTCATGCCAGGGATAGAAAGAACTTCAGCTGGGTATCTCTGACTCTTGAACCAGGTGCTGTGTTATTGTGGAAACTGGAGGAGACAACCTGGTGTAATGGGAAGTGCATTAGATTGGGTTAAGAATTAAGCAAAAAGAATGTACATTGTGTGATTTTGAACAAAATCTTTCACTTTTCATGGTCTTGGGTTATTAATCTGTAAAGTGAACTCAGTGACCTAAGGTTTTAAATTCAGTTTGATGCTCTATAACTTTGAGGAAGCCAAATCCTTTTATGGATTAGGACCTGTGGCAGCAAGCATACCACACTTTGGGTTTACATGAAATACTCTCCCATGTTCCTCCTTTACCTTCAAGCTACCTTGGCCAGGGAACACTGGTGTTGTCCCTTAAAATGAGCCCCTCAGGTCTGAGTCTGTGTGCTGTCTGCTGACGAGCTAGCTCCCTGGGAGATGAACGTGCATGTGTGATGTTTGTTTTCATGGATTTGTTGACACAGTCATTTGGGGAGAGGATTCAGGTAGCAATAAAAAATTATTTATGTGCAGTCTCACTAGCAAACTTTGAACATCTTTGGTTGTTTGATTACCGTCCCTATTTTTTTCTAGTTTCTTGGAAGCCTTTTCTAGACCCCTCCTAAATCTTGCCCAGAGCCCTGGACATTTATGATAAATTGTGAATGAAATTTTCCAAAGGGGGATGTTTGTATAATTTTTTCTTCTTCAGTTACTTAAGCCTTAAAATTGAACAGTTCATCACCTTAAAATACCGAATAACAATGTAATGAATTGATCTGTGAACATCACACTTTGTTTTTGCAAACTTCACCTGAACCCTGTCCACCATTTTACTCATACGTGTATTTATATTTCCCATCATTTACGTGTTAGATGTTTTAAAGCCATTTTTTTTGTTTTTGACATTATTCTCTTATTTTCCTTAATGTTTTTCTCCTTGAGCTGCACATACCCACTGCATTCCTCCTGTTCCCACAGGCACCCGGTCAGTCCGAAACAGAGCTAGAAAAGGCTCCATTGTGCAGCGGGCCTCCACCCCCTCCCTCAGCATTTGCAGAAATGAGCAGTGACCAAGCCCCATCATATGCGAGCAAAGTCTCAGAAGTGGACAAAGAGGATGAGTTTGGGTATAGCTGGAGTAAGTTGCTGTTTTGTAATGCATTTAATTGTAAGAGGTATTAAAAGAGCTCTGTGGTTCTCAAGGATTATGCCCTAACTGAAAATGGGTGTTTCAGCTTTAGTTATAAATACTGCAGTTTTGTGTGGAAAAAGAATACTGTTAGTTATTTCTTGAATATAGCACGCGTTCCCAAGGCATGAAGTCATATTCTTCCTTTTATTCAAGTCCACATTTCTGTTAAAGCTCACTTTGCCATTTATATGAGAATTAGAAAGGACAGGGTGCTCTCTCGGAAGCTAGTACTGGACCAGCCACCTTGTGGTCTTCAACAAGTCACCTCCCATCTCTAGGCCTCGGATTCCTCCGATTGTCGTTGATACTCTGCCTTGAAATTTGCTGCTTTCCCTGCTAGGATGGTAATGTAGTATAATTGTTGAGATAAAAACTTTGGGCATTTGACAAATTGTTTAACCACCTCTACGTTTTAGCTTCATGGTTTATTCCTCTTTTTAAAGTGCAGTTTTTATCTCCAGTTGCTCACAGTAAATTAGATAATGTCTCAGGGGTGCTGAGCACAACTCCTGACGCACAGGAAACATTCAAAGGCAGCTGTTTTTAGGATGATTGAGGTGTCTCTGTTTTCTGAGGAAAGAAACCATTTTACAGGGAAATAGTAAAAATTCAGCCAAGAGTTATAAATGTGTTAGTGCTTTAAAAAATTTCATTTTAAAAATATAATTATTTCCTTTAATAAATCTATGGCATATGCTATTTAGAAGTATAGAATGTAAACGTTGTGTTGCTAGATTCTGGAATGATTCAGGAAATGGCAGGAAATAGCAGTTTATGAAATTGATCCAGTTAAGAATCAATATAGAATACATGGTATCAGCCATATAGTAACATTTTCTAAGTGATGATTTGTAAAACTGATAGTTCACAGTCTGTTTCCAATGAAATTGGCATATGTTTCTAGTCCACCAAAGTGGCCAGAATATACTCAAAGGAAAGCATTAAATGGAATGTTTGTTACCTGTTGTCATATCACAAGCTACCCCAAAACTTAATGGCTTGAGAAGGCAGTTTATTATTAATCTGCTCAAGTACTGTGGTAAACTGGGTTCAGTTGGGCTGGGCCTTGAATGGTTCTGTCACATGCCTGGCAATTAGTGTTGCTACTGGCTGATTCCTCATCTGGGCTTGTGACATGGGGCACCTACATTTGGAATTTGGGGAATGGCAGATAGGAGTAATCTCATCTACTTAGGACGTATGTCCGAAAGCTGGGCCAGGTGCATTGATGAGTCCTGGCCTGATGACTGTACAGTAACAAATTTCATTCCCTTTTCTCTGGAAATGTGGGCCAAGCAACTGCCCAACATGGTATGACACGCATTGTAGGTTTTTCTATGGGAGAAGGGCTTCTGCTGACCAATGAAGATGAATATTCTGGATGTTTTGTTCTCCTCTGCAAATGTTAAATTTCTATTTTAATCGTAGTCTGAGTTTGTCAATGTGAATCACTCTTGGACCTGTTCACTCCAGGTAAACCAACTGATCAGATACTGTACTTTCTGTACCCTGGGTGGAAAAAATGCCTCAAAGCATGGGTATTCCAGGAAACCAGTCTTGATTCCCTGGTGGCCATATTTAGCTTTTCTTAACTGCCAAGCATTATTCTGGTGCAAATGATGCCCTTTTGAGACTATTCTAATTAACCTTCTATAGTAAAGTATTTGACTGTGAATTAACTCTCACCACCTATAATGTTATGTTGTTGTGTGTAGAAAATATCAGAGAACGTTATGGAACTCTCACAGGCGAGCTACATATGATCGAACTGGAGAAAGGTCGTAGTGGTTTGGGCCTCAGTCTTGCTGGGAACAAAGACCGATCCAGAATGAGCGTCTTTATAGTGGGGATTGATCCAAATGGAGCAGCTGGGAAAGATGGTCGACTGCAGATTGCAGATGAGCTTCTAGAGGTAATTTCTTGTGGAAAATGCTGAACTTACTCTTGTGGAATTGGTGCAGTAGAATCAGCAGTTTCTAGAAAATTCACCTGGGCCTCATATAGTGATGGAGAAAACTATTGCTTGGCTAATAAAATAGATGCATTACAGCAAATTTAGCACTAAACCAAATCTCTGCTAAGTAAAGTCCATGTTCCCATTAACTTCCATTTAAAGGTCATGACTGTGTAGCACCAGAAACAATTTTTGCCTCAAGATAGTAATAAAGATTATACTTCAAAAAACCTTTTTTGTATGCTGCATTTATTAGGAGCTTTTGAAAAGCCAAATGACCAATCATTCCTCAGTAATGAGACTAACCCATTAGACATTCTATAAGTTGAATTCCTAATGGTAGAGTGATGGATGTTGGGAGCATTGAGGTCAAGGTTAAGGCTATATAACTAAAACAGTAACTCGGCCCTCCAAACAAAATAAATTTGTGGATCATAGTTTATAGTGTTTTGCATTGCATTTGCCTGTTTTGTTTGTCCTTGCTTCCTGTAGGCTAGGATCCACATATTTTTATATTGCCTTAATACTCTTCCCTTACCTTGCATAGTTCTAATGGCTCAGTTGGCAATAGCTAAATGAGTAGAAGACTGACAGTTTCCATCAGGTACTGTGCTGGACAGACACAATGTGCTGCCCAAATCCTGGATCTGCGAGCACTGCTTCTCCCAGTGGCCTATGCCCAGGGCTTGAGTTTTGAGACTAACTAAAAACTATGACAGTAGGGGACTTCTCGGGACACTTTGTGAAGGTCACAAGTGCTTCCACGGAGCCCTTGCTTTATACAAAACGTGCTGAAGCCCAACGCCTGCCAAGAAATTCACTCTCTGCTCTCCTACAGTCAGTCCAAGCACTGCCTCTTTAGTCCAGGGAGATCAGACTGTATGACATCATTTTAATGTTGGCTTTTAATACAAGCTTTTTCAAAGTCAGGTTCATGTTCTGGGAAAGAGATTATATATGTGTATGTATAAACATAAATATATATATATGTAAAAAATATTTAAAAGAAGAAATAAATAGGCCTTTCATGAGCTAGCTAGGATGATACAAATGTGCCAAATTATAATAACAAGTTCAATTAATGATATTTATTTCCCATAGATCAATGGTCAAATTTTATATGGAAGAAGTCATCAGAATGCTTCATCAATCATTAAATGTGCCCCTTCTAAAGTAAAAATAATTTTTATCAGGTGAGCATTTTCTTTTTCTGATTTACTAAATACATTGTGTTAGCCTTTCAATGCTGAGTTCTTTTGAATGAAAATAAAGCATTTATAAATGTGTTAGTGTTACAGTTCCAGGTCTTTGGAATTACAGAATTTTCTCTAGTAATCCTTTTGAATCTCAAAGTAAAAGATTGAAAATAATATGAATCATTGTGATAAGACAGGTCATTGTATTTTCTCTTAGAAATAAAGATGCAGTGAGTCAGATGGCTGTATGTCCTGGAAATACAGTAGAAGCTTTGTCTTCTACCTCAGAGAATCTTCAAAATAAGGAGGTATGTAGCACGTGTTTGCTTCTCTGGGAAGATTGAATTGATATACCACTTATTAATTCAACAAGTATAGAAGATAAATGAGGCTATCAAAGATAAATAAGTCATAGCCTCGGCACCCATGAAGGTTATAGCCTAATACAACAAACACTCAGGTAACTAAGCTCACCACTTACATGAAGGCCAGTAGTAGAGTTTACATAGAGAATAATAAAGGTAAAAGAGGAGGTGTCAGTTCCTCCCCTGGAGAGAGAGTGAGAATAAGACTTTAGAGAGGAGGTTACTTGTGGTTTGGAAGGAGAAGACTTGGGGGCAAAAACATTGCAAGCAGATGGTGTGGATTGAGTAATGGTGTAGAAGCTCTGGCAAATGCAGACTATTGAATACTGCAGGGCATACTGAACAGTGAGAGTCAGGGAATGGGAGCTGGTGAGGAAGGGTCATTGAGAAGGGAGGGAGGGAGGGTCAGATTATGGGACTGGATGAAGACTTTGAGGCCATGCTGTTAGGTACTCAAAGAATGAGAATTGTATTTTTTAAAACTTCTTTGGAAGTGGTACAGAGAAAAATCAGAGGTTGCAGGAAAGAAAAGTTAAAGGGAATAAAAAATTATCAGAGTAGTTCAGGAGAAAGATAACAAGGTCCTGAACTAATGTAAAATAAAAGGGAATGGTTACATCATATACATCATATGAGTAAGACCTGGCTAGACACTTCATCCACAGCTAAATGTACACATTGGGGAAAGATGAATGGTTGAGAATTTATTTATCCAACAAATATTTATTGGGTAAATATATATGTATAGGTATAGGTACTATTCTTTGGGCAGGGGACAGACTGGTAAATGAAACAGATAACATGTACAAGGCTTCCAGATGTCTGACTTGGTGACTTGATGGATGCGTGACATTTGCTACAATTTAAAAAAAAATTAAAAGGGGAACAAATATTTATAAAAATAGAACTCATATATTTGAGACAGCTTAAGATTAAAGTACAGTATACATTTGGTCTGGTGTTTAGAGATTGATTACCTTAGGTGCAGATTTGGCATGAAAGCCCAGATTCTTACCTACAGAGAACATTTAGAGAGGAGGGCCAAGGGCAGGATTATATGTTATCAGCATAAGGAATAAGGCTCACACAGAGTGGTCAGAGATGATGAAGAAGCACCAGACAGACATGTTGCATGGTAGCTGATGAGAACACATTTCAAGAAGGGGATATCCTACAACTTTGAATACTGCAAAGAAGTCCAATATGAAGATAAATAAAGAAAGTCCATTGGACTTGGCAGTTAGGAATTTACTAGTGATTCCTAAGAAAGCAAAATATGGGTAAGAAGTTAGAAAAAGAAGGCAGTACTAGAGGGTGATGCAAAAAATTCAGAGTTTTTTGGTGGAAGTTCTGTTCTTATTTGTTAAGCTTTGGATATTTGTTCCAGATGACTAGAAAGATATAATAGAAAGAGGAAAGTTGAAAATTAGAAGAGCCATGATGATTATCAGGTGGAGAAGGTATAGGAAAGGAAACACTGTTCCCTAAATAAGCATATAAACATGAGCCTTTGTCTGTATGTGAGATAGATGTGTGACCTGTTGTCTCATCCTGGGAAACTGAGTCATTGCTCATAATGGTGAACTGAGTGAAGTGGTTTTCCATGATTGTAAAGGAGGAAATTTTGTTTTCATATGAATTGTACCAAATATATCCCTTAATGAAATGGGGTATTTTAGTAATTTTCAGGGAAAATGTTTAATAGCTTCTAAAATCACTTCATGACTAACACAGTAAAAAAAAGAAAATGGTACCTCTGCTGGCGTTCTCTGTGTCAGTGGGTTTCACCGTTTGGTGGCGGGATTGCTAGTAGATTGCATTATAGAGTCAATCCAGGCAGTTTGAAAACCATATTGTGTCTCTGTGCTCTAAAATAATTGCTGCCTAATCACACCTCATTAGTATTTTCAAGAGAATATACTGTGTAATAAATGTAAAAATAGTAATAATGAATTGCAATATATGAAATAAGTGTGAATAAGTGGCCTGTGTATTTAAGCAAACAAAAATGCATAACACTTACTTGCTGTTTTGGCCATTTCTTTCTCTCTCACAGGCTGAACCAAGCGTTGCAACCTCTGAGGCAGCTGTGGACCTCAGTTCATTTAAAAATGTGCGGCACCTGGAGCTTCCCAAGGTAAATCTGCTTTGATTTAGAACGAAATGATAAAGAGTCCCCTCACACCACTGTCCTGATCCACTGGTTCTCAAAAGTGTAGTTTCCAGACCAGCAGCATCAATGTGACCTGGGATCTTGTTAAAAATGCTGTTGTTTGGGGCCACTCAGATCTACTGAATGAGTAACTCTGGGGTGGGTCCCCCACTCTGTGTTTCAGTATTCCAATGAATGCTAACCTGTCAGAACCACTCTGCTAACTGATATTTTAGCAAGGACCCCCCTTTTCCTCCTTTATGGTAGCCCAAGGTCTGAAATTTCATGGTCCCTCTTTTGATTTATTTACCAAGGATCTGCAGTGGGGAAAAGTGAAAAATAAAGAAAGAGAAGTTATAGTCCTTTTCTTTCATAAAACTGAAAGCTCACATTACTAGAACTTTCACTGATAGATACCAGTGAGGTATTTGCTATTGAAAAGATCTAAACCTTATGTTCAAATGATGGTTTTAAGGAAGTGGTTTGCTGAATAGAAACCTATAAATGCTTTCAAGTGCTGTAAGCTCATGCTGGCCTGCAGGTGGGCAGGATGAATGAGAGTAGGAGCAGAAAGAGCAATGAAGTTTTGAGGGGTAAGAGGAAGGAAGGCGATGGGATGAGGGGTAGGAGGATATTCACATAAAATGCAGCCACTCCCCGGCTTTGAGGCAGCGCAGCATCATACCGCAACACCTGAGGTTTAGCGGCAGCCTATCAGAGTTGCATCTGCTCTTCATTAGGTATACAAGGGCTGTCCGGAAAAAGTCTAGCCATTGTTAGTATAATGAAAACAGTTTGCGCAACATACATGTAACCTGGCAGCCAAGGAGAGTGGACTGGAAGGTGCCTGCATGAACAATGACTGCTTCACTGTGCTAGGCGGTGGGGGCAGTAGATGCCATTGAGTGAGCACGTGTACTGTGTGGTTGTCACATTCTAAATGACTGACCAAGTAGAGAAACAAATCTGCATCAGATTTTGTGTTAAGCTTGAATATTGCTCCACGGAAACCATTCAGATGATTCAGAAGTCCACAGCTATGGACATCCGGTGATGGGCAGTTTCATCACAACAACGTGGCTGCTTATGCATTTACATTTCATGCAGGGTTCTTTGGCAAAGCATCAAATCATCCAGGTGACTCAGCCCCCCTACAACCCAGATTTGGTGCCCTTTGATGTCTGGCTTTTCCCAAACTAAAATCACCTTTGAATGGGAAGAGATTTCAGAGCTTTGGTGAGATTCAAGAAAATATGATGGGGTACATGATGGTGACTGGGGGAACTGTGTGAGGTGCTACGGTGCCTGTTTTGAAGGAGACTGAGTCATCATTGTTCTTTGTACAATGTTTCTTGTATCTTGTATCTTCTTCAGTAAATGTCTCTTTTTCATATTTCATGGCTGGGTACTTTCTGGACAAGCCTTGTATACTTAACACATTGTGTGATCTACATTTTCTTCAGTTTTCTCACCTGTAAATTGGAGATGATAATGTGATCTTTCATGTAGGTGATGGTAAGTATTAAACGAGTTCTTTATAAAGTGGAGGGTGTAATGCCTGGCATGTAATCAGATGTTGTTAAGCATTTAGGAGAAGAAAATACTGTGACTTTACTGGTTTTTTTTTTTAGATTACTCTGCATATACATTTAAGAGAAGTCCTTCTTAATGAGCCATTCATATCGTAGGTGGAGGGAAAAGAAGTCATTAAAGCCTCTTTTTTTTCTACCAAGAAGTCTATACATTCAACAATTCCTTATTCCACTGCTAATTAGCACCTTCCTCTTCCCACTGCTGATTTCAGGGAACCTTTCCCAGTTCCCTTATAAGATCCTGTACTTCACTGCAACTAACTTGAATCAAGAACCCATGGAGATTATATTAAGAATTCATCCCTCCTTGTCTTTGCTTACATTGGAATGTCCTTCTGCTTTTTTTCTTTTTAGTTTAGTTTAAATAAATCCCACATGACTCAAGACCTAGCATGATCTTACTCCTGTTTATTTTGAAATATTTCTTCAATATTCTGGCCTATATAATGCTTATTATTGATGTCTTCATTTATTTGTCATTGAACCATGCATGGCCCAAGAGTGTCTCTTGTATGCTAAACTTCCACATGGGTATTTTTTCTATACATCTAAATTGCATACTGAGAGAGTAACTCTTATACTGTCTCTCCCATTACCTTATACAGTATGGTGTACCATAGTTCATACTTAGCATTTGTAAGGGAGGAATGATGACCACTTACACAGAGTGCGTGTACAGGGGAAAAGGCGTCATGGCAGAGTCGAGAAGGAGAGAATAGTTCTTGTGCTGTTCAGAATGGGAGCTAATGTGACAGGTCAATCTGAGGTTCATTTTGACTGCTTAGAAACTCTCTTGACAAGTCAATTATCTTCTTTTTTCTTTTAATTCTTTTTAAAGTGGGAAACTAGAAGTTTAAACAAAAAGTTCATAATGTGTATGTGTTCATAAATTAACACTCAGTGGCTGACTGAAATGGTAGTTCAATTTAAGAGACAAATATCTTTGGTTAAAGATTTATCTAGCTCATTCTGCTGTAGAAAAGTACATATACATAAAAGCAAGTAACAGACTTACATGACTGCCAGAGATATGTTTCATGTGCATTCAATTTTATGTGGTGAAAGTCTTCAAATACAATTAAAAGTTTTTCTTCTTCTGAATTTAGGATATCTTCCAACTTCAAACTAGTTCTCCTGATAATGGAGTAGCATGTTTAGTTTAATTTGACTTTTAATTCCTGTTTACTCATTTTTAGCTCTTTAATTATACAACTGTTCCTTTATAAATATATTTCCTTAATTTGTTTCACATTCCCTTTATGGTGGTGTTTTTATAACTAGCTCAAAACAATGTTTCTCAGATCTTTTTTAAGAACTAAATGCACTGTGGCAGAAGTGAGGTGGAAAGTTGAGGAGCTAGAAAAGAAATTGTACACTCTCACCCTGTCATCCTTACTTATATGTCATCCTGCCTTGATATCAATAAATTGTCTGGAGATGTGTACATACTTGTTTTGTAATATTCTAAGTGGGATTGGGGCATATTTATGCGTATAAATGTGTACTGCATTGTTCCTTTTGTGACGCTGCCTGTTGCAAATAACAAAAACCATACTCCCTCACTCCTAAAGAAGGGCATTTACAGGCTCCGGAGGGGGGGTGGGGGTTTGAACTTGTGGCGCACCAGTGCCGTCAGAGCCAGTCCTTTGCTCTCCCCACGTAGCCATCACTGTGTCAGCTGGATCCCGAGGCGGGTCTTCCTCATAGTTTTAGAATGGTTGGGAACCGTAGTTGGGCCCATGTGCTACTTCTTTCACATGTAGTTGGGGGTCGAGGGAGAGAGTGTCCCAAAATTCTGAGCAAAAGTCCCGAGATTCATCCTAACTGAACCGGTTCAGATCACATACCTTTCCTGAGCTGAGGACTGTTGCTGTGGAATAACATTGTGCAGTTGATTTAAAACCCATCCTTGGAGCTGTTTATCTATTGCTGCATAACAAATTACCTCAAAACTAGCAACATAAAACAATAGACATTTATTCTCACAGTTTCCATGCGTCAGGAATTTGAGAGCAGTTTAGCTGGGTGGTCTGGTTCAGACTGTCTGATACAGTTGCCAGCAAACTCCCAGCAAGGGCTGCAAGTTGCCTGAAGGCTCAACTGGGGCTGCAGGGTCCACATCCAGTCACCACTGTCACTCTGATGGCTGTTGGCAAGAGGCCGTATTTCCTCCGGCTGCTGGAGTGTCCTCATGACATGGCAGCCGGCTTTTCTCTGAGTGAGTGATCCAAGAGAAGGAGCAAGGAGGAGGTTCTTAGGCCCTTTTTGACTTCATTATGAAATGGCACATTATCATCTCTGCTTTACTGTATTTGTTGCAATTAAGTTGCCAAGTCCAGCTCACACTCAGGAATCCCTTCTTGAAGGGAAGAATATCAAAGTGTTTGTGAACATGTTTGAACACCACCACTAAACACATAGGCGAAGGGGGGAGGGTAGTATGTATGTTGTTTGAGGCAGCAGGGGAATGGGGACTGGATATTCTACTGAAAACCTATGGGTGTGTGTAAGACAGTAAGATGGGAATGAGTATTAGGTAAACAACCAGCTAATGCCCACTGAATACACTTAAGTGAATAGACAATAATAGAATCAGATCTGACTTGGGTACATACAGTCATTGTAGATACAGAGTGTTACTTATTCAAACAACTGTATCTTTGTGATAATAGGAAAGACCTTAGTGTGGAAAATCCCAAATAGAGGTTAACTAAATTATTAACATTTAGCATCGGCATTGGGATTATGTCAGTGTAGTAAAACATTGACCTTCCTATTTATTAAGCCTGATTCTTTGACTGCTAGACCAGGTTTCAGGGTTTCAAAATACTGGCATGTTTAAAGAATTTATCTGAAGTAAATTTGAGTATATCCTGTAGTGTTATTAGCAGGAGGAATGTATGTATAATAACAAAACTTGCATAGTGCATGAACTTTTCAAGCCCTTTCTTATTACATTTTATCCTCATAGCCACCTTGCTATTGGGCAAGTATGGCTATTCCTTTTTTGGCTTGACTTTAGAAAAGAAAATTGAGGTTTAGAGATTTAACTGACACATCCAGATTTCTACAGCTAGGCAGGAAGTAAATTAGAACCAAGCTCCGTTCGCCCTAAAAGTGCAGCTTTGTCTCATACACATGACTCACTGCCGGGGAAGAGTGGTGGCTGAGAGATGCACAGTGACAGTCTGAGCATCTCTCAGTTGTGACTCACAGCGACTCAGGCAATCATAGTCTGCCTCAGAAAAGCTGGCGTTGGTACTCTTTACAATGTTGGTGAAGCCTTCCCTGGGTGTCTCGGTCGAGCCCCGAAGCGCCCGACGGCGAGCTTTGGCTGCCGTGTCCGCTTTCCAGGGGAAGCAGTGTCCGCTTTCCAGGGGAAGCACGCAGAGGCTCCCTGTTATCTTGTTGCTTCCTGTTTCCCTGGGTGGAGACTGTGGTAGAAAAGGAACCCAGCTCAAACCAGAACAAAAATGTTCAAAACCCTATTTAATTTTACGAACATAAATATTAGAAAAAGGTAAAAGCTAGTAGTATTGAACATTTGGTTTTGATCAAAGCAAATGTGGCAAATGCAAAGTAGATACCGCTGCCTAGCCTTGCCAGGTTTCCAGTGCATGTCTTTGGGCTCAGGGTTGAGAGTGTTTTCCTTCTGCACCCGACCAAAACACAAATCCCTGGAGAAACCTGCTGAGCCGCAGAAAGGACAGCGCGTACGGCAGTCATTGCAGCCTAGCTGCTAAAGAAAGAGAGGTGCAGAGGGGAGGAGGAGCCCACCTTGGTGGTTATTTCTATTTCTAAGCTTGGGCCGGAAAGAGAAAGCAGAGGGATACTTTGGTTTTGATTGACTTAGCCAGTTGCACCCAATTAAATTCTCAAACATGGTATATTCATTGAATTATTGAATGCTTTTTTGTTTGCACAACATTTTGCTAAAGGTACTAGCGATAGTTGCTGGGTATAGATGCTAAAGATATTTAGAGGTAGTAGGCATATGGCAGGAATGAAAATATAGGGTGGGGCAAAAGTAGGTTTACAGTTATGAATATGCAAAACATGGTTGATTCTTATAATATTATTATTGCATTATTTTCCATATGAACAACTATAAACCTACTTTTGTTCCACCGTGTATTTGAATATGTGATGGAGGATAATTTATTCCTATTTAAAAAATGTGAAAGTTTGCATAAGAAGAAAAGAGATTTCTAATAGAGGACATTAGAACAGTTTAAATTTCTTTCTTAGTCCCTGGGAAGAAGATGACATTCAGAACTTAGGGCCACATTTCCGTTTGGATAAATTTAGTGTTTCAAATTCTCTGCCTGGTCTTGTTTTTATTTCTCTAGGATCAGGGGGGTTTGGGCATCGCTATCAGTGAGGAGGATACACTCAGCGGAGTCATTGTAAAGAGTTTAACGGAGCACGGGGTAGCAGCCAAGGTGAGGCTCCACCTTTCTCATGTCCATCCATGGTAGAGAAGGAAGCTACTTCTGCAAAGTCACTCAAATCTTCCACGTTTCTATTTAGGATGGACGGCTCAAAGTTGGAGATCAGATCTTGGCTGTAGATGATGAAGCTGTTGTTGGCTATCCTGTTGAAAAGGTACTTTTTCTTAAAAAATAAAAAAAGCAAATGGTGCTGTGAAGCCACCCTCAGTCACACTGACCTGTGTGTGTGTGTGTGTTCGCGCCCCCGTGTGGCGGGCCCCAGGGAGTTAGAGCTGTGTCGCGGTATCACACAGACACCCTGTGGTGTCTGCGGGAGAAAGGAGGCTATTTGGAAGCTCTTCAACTTCTATTTTCTATTTTCCAGTCAAGGCAATGTTGAGCTATTTTCTGTTATCTGGTAAATTTGGTATTCGGTGGACATTTATATAAATACCGTTTCCTATCATTTCCATTTTCCCTTAGGAAAAAGTTTGAACTTCTAAACAAAGGTCAACTTAGTTTTAAGACCAAAGGAATATTTTTATGAATGTTTGTTCCCATAACTGGCTAGCCACTGTGTATATTGCTTGATTAACAGAGTTTAGCACTAAGCCACTGAGTGAAGTATAGCCAGTGGAAGTTAGTTCAGAGAAATGTATAACTTTAATGGGGTTAACAGTTATTTGTACCTCAGTTTCTTCCTCTTGAAAAGTGTTCATAATCCTTAGAAACCTCACTTGAGGCCTCTGATACAGAAGTGCCAGGGAAAGCACTACATTTCTCTCAAGATTTGATGTGCAAACGTCTCCATTTCTACACTGGCCAGCAAGAAGCTTACATCGATATTTATTTTCATTCAGTTTTAATAATTGTATACATTGATCCTTTAACCTAGGTGTCTATGTTCTAACTTTCTGTTTGGCTTGATTCTCCTGTTGCGTAGTTTTCCTTATCCTGCTTTTAACAGAAGGGTTTCTATTTTATTAAAAGTGTTTGGGTAAGCTACTTCGGATTCTCTGTAGAATCAGGATGTGGGTAAAATACCCCATACATATTCTAAGGTTTAGTGATCCAAAGAAATGGATGAAACTAATTGAAAATATAAAAAGTTGAAATCCGTATACTTACATAAGGAAGATGAGTAAGAACTAGACTTGTAAATAGAAGTTAACTATTGCCTTAATCAGTGTTAAGCAAGTAGAGAAACTAGAAAGTATAACCATTTTATCTTGACCCCTCAAGTCTTCACAAGGAAAGAATTTGTCTTTGACTTCTCTCTCAATTGTACAGTTTTAGATTCCAACTGTAATAGTGGCTTGTTTGCATAAGTGTACTAATTTGCCTTTGAATATTGTTTTCCCTCCACACCCACCCCCTGCCAGTTTATTAGCCTTTTGAAAACAGCAAAGACAACAGTGAAACTTACCATTCGTTCTGAGAATCCAGATTCCCAGGCTCTTGCTTCAGCGGCTGGTACAACCAATGAAGAAAAAAAGAACAATCCCCAGTCTGCAGTGGTCACACGAGCTGGCTCCCCGGAACCAGAGCCTGTCCGAGGTGAGGACTGGCCATGTGAGTCCTGTGTGTCCAGCGCATTCAGACCCGGCAGCGGGTCTTCACCTGGGAGCCAGCTGCTGCCTGGAGCTCAGTGTTTAAAAGGCCCCAGTGTAGTAGAACATGGATACAATGATACCGCTTTACCAGTGGAATCAGCGGGTGCCTGGTATTACAAGAAATTCTTAAAAATGCTAGTCCTTGCCATAGGTGTTTGTGGTTGATCTGAGTCCCGTCACTGCGATGTAACAGTCGGTCTTATCAAATGAAAGGGTTGTATGTGGACTGTGGGACAACACTCTTTCATATCATTTCAATGCCACTCTAGTGTGTTGAGACACAAATTATTACTTCAGTTATTTTTTAAGAAACATTGCACTAGTATTTAATAAAACAATAAACTTCAAGCTTTGCAGCATTGAAGAAAAGTACTTAAACACATTAACTTTTTCTGAAGTTGCAGAAAAGATCTCTTTTGGCAACATTCAGTTATTTTGACAGTTTTTTTTTTAAGGAAACAGCAGTTTAAAACATTTGTAATATAGTTGGACAAACAGTCTTAAAGTAACACATATCTGATGAAAGTGATTATTTAGAAAGAATGGATAGTTCACAGAATTGTTAAAAATTTTCATGGAAATTTTCTCATTTTTAATTTTATATTGATCCTCAAACAGTATTGTCTATAAAAATATGAAAAGCTAAACAAGAATGTGACATAAAAGAAAATATCTTACACCTACTCTTACCACTTCAGGAGCAAGAAACTAGTCTGTCTCTGATTTCCTACAAAGAGAGCATCTTGCTTAAAGCTACTTTACCAAGTGTCCCAGCTTGCTCAAAATGTGCTGTCTGCTTTATGCTCTTTGGCATATCATAAGTTGTAGGATGTGAAGACTATTATAAAATAAGATCTGAACTTATATTAGCCTCGGTTTTTCATACTCTATTCTGATTGCTTCAATTCTAGCATATATTTACCAATATGTATTATATGAGTTTATAAGACATCATGTAAGACACAGGAAAGATACTGCAAGTGATCTCACTTGATTATAAACTCAACTATTAAGTGCGGCTACGTAATGCCTCAGATTTGATTACATGAGAAGAGATGCTCTACAATACTAAGAAATGGAAAACAGAAACAGAGAAGCCCTGAAAGGCAGGCACCATGACAAAATTGATGTTCTGTGCATTTTGTGGTCTTCCCTGACTGTTGTGGGGCCTGCCATGCATCTCACTTCTTCTGAGCTTTACAAATCATGACTTCGTAAGTGTATTTGGCTCCAGTGAATTGTAGAATGTCGGTGAAACTAGAGGTTCAGTTCAGCTCTTCTGTTCTCATTCCTTCATACATTTTATCTCTAGCAACTTAAAAAATACAGAAATAGTGCAGGCACTAATTTAGCAGGTAAGTTTGTGCCTGCCACTCTAAATTAACGATGAGAATTTAGTCATATTTGTTTGATGGTTTAATCACTAAAAGATTAAGGTGAGTTTGAAGTCTTTGTCCCAGTCTTGGACCCATTTTTCTGCTTCATCTCCCAAAGGTGGCGTGGCAGGTTTACTGTCTGTGTCTTCTAATCAATTTCATTTGCATTTTGTTTCATTCTAAATTGTTTTTAGGTACAAGCAGGTCATCGACGCCAGCGGTCTTTGCGTCTGACCCTGCCACCTGCCCCATCATCCCAGGCTGCGAGACGACGATTGAGATCTCCAAAGGGCGGACAGGGCTGGGCCTGAGCATCGTCGGGGGGTCCGACACACTGCTGGTGAGGGCACACCTGAGGTTGCTCTCCGGGGGCTTCCTCTCAGTCTATTAGATGCCAGAGAATGGCTTGCAAAAATGTGCCATTCTTGTTATTTTAATTTGCAGAGCAAATATTTAACTGGGTGGGTGCTTGCTTGTATTTTTATTTTGAGTAAGCCAAATGTGACTCAATAATTTTCTGTTGACTTGGGGTAGTGTGCACACAATACAGTGTACAGATGATGCATCATAGAAATGTGTACCTGAAACCTGTATAATTTTATTAACCAATGTCACCCCAATAAATTCAGTTTTAAAAAAAGAAAACAGAAGAGTCTGTTGTACAACTTGTGACTGCAGCCTGTAGTTTCATAATATTTCTATCAGTTCACTAGCCCTTGCTGTATTTTGATTTCTTTCACTGACTTGATATGGTTGGGTTAGAGCCATGTTGAGAGGAGTCTGTGGTAAGTTTGTAGGCAGATTTTCTAAATGTCAAAAATGCTTTGTCATTTCATTCATATGTGATACGAAAGATGATGTGTATCCATAATATATGTTTGTGATTTATATATTTTATAATTTTAACGCTCCCTATCATTAGAAAGAAGTATAAGCTCCTGTGAGCCTTTTTAGCAAAAATTATATTATTATATTTTTCTTTGAATTTTGATGTGACTCATATATGGATCCAGTGAGTATATAACCCTTATCACTGTCTGTAAAAGTGCAGTGAGGGTATGAAATAAAATGAAATAAAGTATGGGTATGATTTGTCTGGGTCCATAGGGTGCCATTATTATCCACGAAGTTTATGAAGAAGGAGCAGCGTGTAAAGATGGAAGACTCTGGGCCGGCGATCAGATTTTAGAGGTACAAATGCTGTGGCTTGACCTTTACAGTTAGCAAAGAAAAGGCTACTCTAGGCAGGGGGGTCGTGCTGTGTTTGTTTCTGTTTCCTTCCCTCCCTCCCTCCCTCCCTCCCTCCCACCCTTCCACCTTCTTTCTTCCCTTTCCTTAACTGACCTGGTCCTGTGTCCCATTTCCCTACAGGTGAATGGAATTGACTTGAGAAAGGCCACACATGATGAAGCGATAAATGTCCTGAGACAGACGCCACAAAGAGTACGCTTGACCCTCTACAGAGATGAGGCCCCATACAAAGAGGAGGATGTGTGTGACACGCTCACTGTTGAGCTGCAGAAGAAACCCGGGAAAGGCCTGGGGTTAAGCATTGTTGGTAAAAGGTAAGACTGAAAAGGGCAAGTCCAGTGACCTATTGGAAATGATTGAATTTAAGGTGTTTTAAAGAGTCCTAGCTGTAATAGAATCTTTATCAACAGCTAGTGTTCTGTAAGTAGCTATTGTCAGCCCACTCAGTGTGAAACATCAAAAGACATTGGTTTTGAACTTTTTTGTTCGTGTTTTGAAGGCTTTTGAAGGCACCAGACAAAAAGCCATTTGTTACTGCTGAGTACCTGCTGTTTGCCAGGAAATATGTTAGGTTCTGGGAAGCAGAGTTAAGTGCAACTAAAACATGCTTCCCGACCTCACAAAACTCACAACTTGGTGAGAATTAAACACATTCTTGCAACAAAGGAATCTGTTGATGAGTGACAGAAATGTATGTGGGGATCCAGGGAAGCAGGGGAGAAATGGACCATATAATCCTATTTAAGAGCAGTAGATTAGGAAAACTTCTTTAAAAGGGGGTGCCTCGGCTGAAGCTAAAAGTGATACATGGTGGTTTATGGAAGGGGGTGGAGGACATTCCAGGGAGAAGGACCAGCTCGGACAGAGCATGTTGTCGGAAGGGGACAGTGTAAAGATAGAGGCAGGGGTAGTAGTTTGGTGAATATACGTAAATTCAGTACCAAGCTTATTTAAATGTGTGGATGTATAGGAAATATTAACAAATATATAGTACAGTAAGTTCTGACACCTTTATTCTAAAGCTGGGGAAGCAGACAATCAGATGGTGAAATGGCCTGCGGTCGCCACCTTAGCAAGAGCAAGTGATGCAATTCACCTTTCACTAAACATTGCTAATTACAGTTACCTTTGTGTCTCAGCAAGAAGTTGTTGGTTTATCGTTTTTTGAATGAAAGATTAGAACAAGATTAGTATTTGTTCATTATGCATAAATCTATATTGATTGGAAGTTAGATTTGTAATGATTTAAAATAAAAGATAGCACAGCAAAGTGGGGTACTTAAGTTCTGGGCAATAAATGGCTTTAGCTTGAGATACACATTTGCTATTCATTTTCAATGATGTTAATGATGTTGATGGTAATAGCAACGTATTTTGATAGGCACAAGTCAGTATGCATTTAAGGCTTCGTCGTGGTGTAGAAAGAGCAATAGATTTAGCTCCCAAGGACTGACTCCTGTATCTCATTTTTGCCATTTGGTAGTCGTGTGATGCATACAGTGAGTATAATAGAAAGCACTTCTGCTCACAGTATATAATTGTTAAATAGGTATGCTTATGAAAGATATATTTAATCTAGAAAATGTTACAAGACACAAGCTATATTTTTTTCAAGTTCATGTACCATTTGGTCCCCCAACAGTCATCACACTGCTGTGTCCATGAGTTTTTTTCTCTTTCATTTCTTTTTCTGCTCAATTCTTCCAGTCTCCCACCCAGACCTCCCCTGCAATTGACATCTGTCAGCCTGCTCTCTATGTATGAATTTGCCTCTGTTTTACTTGTTAGTTCAGTTTGTTCCTTAGTTCCTACATATGAGTGAAATCATATGATATTTATCTTTGTTTGGCTTCTTTCACTTAACATAATGTTCTGCAAGCCCATCCGTGCTGTCCTGAAGGATAAAACTCTCTTCTTTTTTAACAATCAAATAGTATTCCATTGTGTAAATGTACTACAACTGTTTGGTCCAGTCATCTTCTAATAGACACTTGGGCTGCTTCCAAAATTTGGCTATTGTAAATAATGGTGCCGTGAACTTAGGGGTGCATATATTCTTTGAAATTACTGTTTCAGGGGTCTTCAGATAAATTCCGAGAAGTAGAATCACTGGGCCATAAGGCAGTTCCATTTTTTAATTTTTTGAGGAACTTATAGTGTAGATATAAGCTATTATTTACCACAAAAATTAATTCTAATAATATTGCCCCAGTGTTGCTCTGAAAACAATAAAGCTTGTGAAGTCATGAAAACAGAGCAAATATTTTAGTTAAAAAAGTCAGCTTTTTATTAAGTAAATACTACATTACAGTTGAGAAAAAGTAATAATGTTGAAAGTCAAAATCAAGTTCAAATTACGTTTGCAGAAATGACAGTGGAGTATTTGTGTCAGACATTGTCAAAGGAGGAATCGCAGATGCTGACGGAAGACTGATGCAGGGAGACCAGATATTAATGGTGAATGGAGAAGATGTCCGTAATGCCACCCAGGAAGCTGTTGCTGCTTTGCTAAAGGTAAAATTCCAATGTCAAAAATAATTGTGTGCCATAATATAAAACAGAGGACTTTGACATGGAGCTCTCACAATGAAAAAAGCAGCGACTCCTCTTTATTTAAAATGTTCTCTCAAGAAAGATATAGGTAAGAAACCATATTTCCATGACAAATAATCCTCAACATACAAAGTCTTCATGCTGCTCGTGAAGTTCACTGCAATGTTATTTGTAATAGAAAAATTGGAGGTTGATATAACAATTCAAACTTTGGTAAGTATAGCAAAGGTGCATGGCAAATGTATGTTTAAAATCATGTTCAGGAAAATTATATTAATTAATATGAAAAAACATAGCAGAGAATATGAAACAAAATTGTATTTACAGTATAGAAACATTTATGTAAAATAAAGTCTTTTAAGTCCTTTAACAATAATTGCAAAGTGATAATTGGAACCATGGAACCCTTGGTTTTCCTTCTTCATTTTATTTTCAAAACTTTCTATTTAGGAAGAATTGCTTTTATAACAGAAGAAATTACTTGAAAAATTTTTATAATAGATACCCTTGAAGTTTATAAGAGCTATGTTGTAAATAGATGAGTTATAAATCTACACATTAAATAATTAATGTATAGAATTTGTTAATCTTTGCAGTTATGTAAGCTGGAAATGTACTAGATTCAGGAAGGGCTTGATTAAGTTTCTATCCCCCACCCCGAAGCGAACAAAGAAGCCAAAACAACTTAGGGATACTGCATGTGCAGTTTTTACCTTTCAAAATTTGATTCACGATCAACATGTTTGACAGTAAAACATCTCTCATAACCCCTATCAGAAGGAGCATAATAGTATCAGTGCCCAGTAGTTATGGAAGTACTACATTGCACTGGGTACTGTCATAAGCATTATATTCAGGGTTATCTTATCACAACAGACTGTAATGGTCTCCATCTTAAAAATGAAGACTAAAGACTTACTGAGCTAGTCATCTATTAAGATCACCCAGCTAATGAATCACATAGTCTCATTTAAAACAGTGTGTCTGACTGCAGAAGCCCAGTATTTTACACACCTCCTGTGCTACTTCCACATGAGACTATGTAGCATCCTCATTCCTTGTTTTGTGTTGCTAGCAGAATGGCTAATTTAGGTATTGTTTATTTGGATACAGTGTAACAATAGAAAGTTTACGTGTGTGTGTGTGTGTGTGTGTGTGTGTGTCTGCTATTGAGAGCAAAACATGTTGTCTTATTGTTTCTGTTTTGTTTTTTCAAACGTGAGTTATTTAGTTCATTTAGCTGATCTAAATCAGAATGTTTCCTGAGATAATTGCCCAATTTTTATTTTCCCGTTACCTGTCAGAAAAAGTATCCACGTAAATTAAGAGGTGGTAAGACAGACACTTGATGTTGCTGTTGCTGCTTGTTGTTACTATTTTGACTAGTTTTGCTTTAAAAAACCTCTCTCTACAAAACATGGGGGGTATCCTTGCCTATGGAAATTACAAAAGGAATAAGCCTCCTAAAAACTCAGTTTTGAAGGGTAAAATGTACTCCTAAAGAGGACTGTGGCATTTTATTTAAACATTTCCATGAAACAACCACTCCCCCAGTGTTCCCTAGGTACAGTGACCTTGGAAGTAGGAAGAATCAAAGCCGGACCATTCCATTCAGAGAGGAGGCCCTCTCAGAGCAGCCAGGTGGGTAGCTGGGGGATTCGTCAGGGGAATGCAGAACGCACGCCAAAAGGGCCTCAAGAACAGTTTCGACTGTGTGTCTGTCCAGGGTCATGGACATAGGCCTGGCTCTCTGGTAGCCTGGCAGAGTGGGGTGCAGAGTTTGTGATAGGGAAGAACAAGAGCTGAAAATGGAGAGGTAAGCAAGGTGTAGCTCTTGAGTAGTTTGCAAGAATTCAAAGGAACTTAATTCCTTTTCTAACATGATTCTTTTTCCATAATCTCATACCAATTAATTTATGAAAGCCTACCAAGGTAACATATTTTAAAGTGTTTCTTAACAAACATTTATCAAGCAGTATACTGTAGATGCTTACACATGTATAAAAGTACAGCATTAACATGGTTCAAGTCTCTTGGCAAGCCCTCCTTAGTCTTGTCTTCTGATGACAGAAGCCCACTTTCATCAACCTGTCCTGAAAGACCCCTTATTAGCCCCTAATGGTTGCTGTTGGTTTCCTGTGACTGGTCCCAGTGCTACTGTTTGTAAGTCCCATCTGTGTACAACGTCAGTTGACATTTAGAGAGGATTAGCTCGAATGAGCTTATGAAAATCCACCAAAACTTCAGGTAGATTGGAGTCAATTTCATCCATCCTTTCTGCTTCAATTTATTTAGATCACTATGCAAATTCTTCCTTGGAAAAAATCAGTAGAAGCTGTTTAAATACCTATCACATTGTCAAATGACAGTATTACCTAACAGGTATTTCTGTCTAGATGCATTAAAATAATTGAATTCTGAGATAAGTGGGATTTAAAGGGTATCATCACTTCCAAAACTTTCTAAAGTCATTGTTTTGTCTTTGTAGATGAGTGAGTGCAGCCTGTCATCCTTCACTTTTCCACTTTCTGGATCCAGTGCATCTGAGTCGCTGGAAAGTAACTCGAAGAAGAATGCACGTAAGATGGGTCTGAATTTAAACAGGATTTACTGGTTTGAATTTTGACCATCAACACAGATTTTCTTCCCTGTTTTAATTTACCTCCGGGCTCTCTTTCTCCCAAATAATTCCACATGCTAACGCAGGCAGAAAGACGAGCGCCGGCAGGAATTCTGAACAGTGGGAAGCTCTGCCTGTGGCTGCTTCTCCCACTGCGCGTTTGCCCTGTGAGATGCACCAAACATTAGGATCAGGATTCTGTGAATTGTTATCCCTAAGCCTGTGGGTGTGTTTGATTTTTATTTACTTTCTCAGTTTAGTGTAACACCAGTAAATCAGAAGAGGCCATTAAGTGAAGCCTTCTTTTTCCATGAGAATTGCAAAAATTTTGATTGAGAAAATTAATATGATCCTCCTGTGTTTTAATTACATGAAATCATGATGCAGAGAGTTTTTTGGCTTGAAGCATTCATTGAAAGTTGTTCCAATTGAAGAAACTAACCATATGGCATTCTCTGTTTGCAATATGACTAATACTCTAGAAATTTAGGCACTTATGTCCATGAATGCTTTCCAGTGCACCCATGGCTTTATTCCTCTCAGCTGTGCACATGTGTCTTTCTGTCCAAAACACATTCTGTCCTCGTCTCACTCACAGTGGATTATACAGTTATATAATAATGTTTAAAATAAGAAGGAAGACATGGGATGGTGTGTGTGTTTTTCCAACTGGAGAGATAGAGTTCTTCTGTGGGACAGATGTAATCATGTACACCACCAACCGTGAGAACCTTTTCAAAAAATGTTGGGTATGCCATTTAGTCCCATCCAGCTCCAGACATTCACTAAAACTTAAATGAAAATAAAAATGCTTTAATAACCATATTTTATCTTTTTCATCTTTATAGTAGCATCTGAAATACAGGGATTAAGAACAGTTGAAATAAAAAAGGTAACTCGGGGACTTGGGAAAAAGAAAACAATGAAAATTGTGTTGAAGTTAGAGGCATCTGTATACATGTTTTTCTCTAAGCTATCTTGTCATAGTCCCATCTGAAAAATTATTTATGAAACACAGTAAGAATAGCACAGTGCAGTCTTTGCTGAATTTTCTGATTGTGGTACCTTGTTTGAAAGTCACCGTTGGCATGTTCTGTATTGTCAAGACGGGCATCAGCTGAGCCCCATACAAAGTCTGCCCGACCTCATACCGATAAGTCAGCCTTTGCCTTTGGCAGATATGTCCTGTCTTCCTGAAGCAGATTCCCCTGACAGCTGTGTACAAGAGAGACCGTAAAAGCAGCCACAACTCGCTGAGCCGTTACTACGGGCTGAACTCTCATGTAGACACTGTGCTGCCACCACCTCACTTCGAGCTCGCTGCAGCGCTCTGAGAGGCGCTGCCGTCTCCCCTTGGTCAGGGAAGACCTGGTGGTTCCCGGGGAGGAGAGGACTTGTTCCAGGTCCCAGCGTTTGAAAGTGTGGCTTCCTGGCTTTGAACACAAGGCCATCCGATTTCGAAAATTGTGCCTTTTTCATTTTATCAGCTTACCTGCTATTCATCAGTCCCCACAATATGATTTTCACTTAACATGTATGTTTTCTTCTACAGATGCTTATTTCCCTAAATCACACTGTGTCAAGTAAAATAATGTGGGTTTTTTTTTTTGAGTGTCATTTTCCACACTCACACCTAGAGGATCAGAGTTAATCATAGAATATTGTGCCAAAGAAACCAAAAGTTAATTAAAAATATCACATTGGCCAAACTCTCTCTTCACGGCAGGGGCCTTCTGATTCTCTGGGAATCAGCATTGCTGGAGGAGTGGGCAGCCCACTTGGCGATGTTCCTATATTCATCGCCATGATGCACCCGAACGGAGTGGCGGCGCAGACCCAGAAACTCAGAGTGAGTTCATCTGACTGCCCTGGTAGCCCCGGCACATTTGGCAGGCAGACTTCGATAAACCTTTTGAATCTGACCACAGGTTGCAGATGGTTTTAAATGTTTTTATCCGGTTTTAAATCAGATAATCCACTCACAGCACACCTTCGCCTTGCTTTGAGTAAAAGGTAAAGAAAATTTTTAGAAGAGAGAATTTGCTATTGTATGCAAATTTTCAAGCAGATGAAGTGGGAAGATTTACTGTTGTTTCTTTTTTTGTTTTACTTGTTTGAAACTCTAATAGAAGTTAAAATAGAAAGTGCTTCAGAACAACAGTATGAGGTGGAAATTTTTTTACACATTTTTGTTTAAATGCAGATTTAACTTTATGAAGTTGAAAGTGATTGTTTATGTTTCATTGCCTTATCAATTTTGCAAAATTTCAACATATCGGTGTGGATAGAAATAGATTTATAGTTGTAATACAAATAAATAATACACTAATTCATAAATAATAATTCAAGAATAAACTGTTTGACGTACCTGCAACTGTAAAACTCCTTTTCTCCCACCTTGTAAATGTGACATAAATTGTAAAACTATATAAAACTTGTTTCAAAGTTAAGGGATTATTCAAATGTAGAACACTATGATGGAATTTATGCTAACTAGCAACTAACTAATTTTCTATAGAATAAACTCTGTGTAGCCTCATGTGTCAAAATGGTCTTGAAACATGGCCACCTCTTAGTTTATTTTTTTAAATTTGTGTCATATTTTTTTCCATGACCATTTAACCCATTTATACCCTCCTCCCCACTGCAGTCACCACACTGTTGCCCATGAGTCCTTTTTCCTTTTTGCTGGGTCCCTCCACCCCCTTCCCTTCCCCGCTATCAATAGCTGTCATCCTGCTCTCCCTCTATGAGTCTGTCTCTATTTGCTTGTTAGTTCAGTTTGTTCATTAGATTCCACAAATGAGTGAAATCATATGGTATTTGTCCTTCTCTGACTGGCTTATTTCACTTAATTAAAGTAGTCTTTAAATTGAGAATGCTTCAGTCTCCTTTGATATCTAAATATGTGACTGACACTTAAAAATTGCTTGTTAGACAGCACAGGGATCAGAAAACTCTGCGATAGAACAAGTGGTGACTGTTCTAGGCTTTTTTAGACATAGGATTCTCTGTTACAACTCCTCAGCTCTGCCCCATGGATGCAACCTAAGAAGCATAGCAAACTCTATTCACCAAGAGGCAGTGGGCCAGACATGGCCTTTGGGTCTCGGTTTGCACACCCCTGACTTAGAATCACATATCATGTGCATAAGAATAACATCCACAGAAACCATTCTGGTTTCCAAATGTCATCAGGTATCTTCTTCTTTTAATAGCAAGCAGCGTCTTACCCAGGAGAAATGAAGAGTGATTTTCCCCTCCCCCCAGAGACTATAGAACTTAGTCATTATGTGTAACTTCTTTTTATGATTGCGGCTGCATGGGAATTAGTGGTTTCCTTGGGTCGATTTTCTTTGCTGATAGCACTACACGTGTGATGTGCACAGTAGGAAAGGAGATGGTTGTTCAGGTCTCAGTGTCCTTCTCTGCATGGCTGCTTTAGCAGATGGCTGTGTCTTTCCCCCCCCTTGCAGGTTGGGGATAGGATTGTCACTATTGGTGGCACATCCACTGAGGGCATGACTCACACCCAAGCAGTTAACTTACTGAAAAGTACCCCTGGCTCCATTGAAATGCAGGTAAGATTTTTCTCCTAAGCACTATTCAGAATACAGGTAGCTCGAAGACACAGGAGCTTTGATGTTAAACCAGTAAAAACTCTTAGATCTCCTGCTATGATTTAATTTAATATTTCCCTGGAACATAAATGATTACATTGAGAGTTCCAAGAGTGTAAAAAAGAAACACATTTATCCCAGTGCATTTATTGTTTTACACTCGAAGGGAGAAAAAAAATACCAGGGCCTAGCAGTGAGTGATCAATTGTAGAATTTAAGTGGTGTAAGTGACTTGTATTCTAAAGATCTTTAGAAATTAATGGCATGTGAGGCCATGTTTGAAAATCATCACAGAACTTGATAAATTGAACTAGTAGAATATTTTTACTACCAGTTGAAGAGGCCTTTGGACCTTAATTTCTTTCTCTTTGACTGTATATTATGTTAACATAAATGATTTGGTGGACAATAAAATATATGTTTTAATCCAAATGCTCTTTTTGAAGAAAAATTATGGATTTTTCCCTAGCCACATGAACATGTGTTTTTCTCTTTATGCTTCTCCTGTGCACAGGTGGTTGCTGGGGGAGACGTGAGTGTGGTCACAGGTCACCAGCAGGAGCCGGCCAGCTCCAGCCTTTCCTTCTCTGGGTTGACGTCAGGCAGTATATTTCAGGATGACTTGGGGTGAGCACATATATTATGGTTTGTACGTCCCTACCGCTCACATAAAGGTGAAATAGTAAGAGATGAAGTATGACATACGAAAATCATGTGTTTCTAAGCTATTAAATAATTATGGCCTGGATTTAGTTTATCAAAGACAGACAGACATGTCACTACCCTCCCCACACTTTCAGCCCTGAGTTTTGGGGGAGCACATTTTAGTCTCATTGTCACTGCCCTGTGTGACATGGAGCAAGTTAGATCTATCCAACATTTCCTACTCATTGAATCATTTTTTAATTAAAAAATCATAAGTATCTAACACTTGAGTACAAAAGAATTAGAACATGGAAAGAAAAGAGGAGCATATTAGAACTTTCAAATAATTTGTTGCAGCTTTTACATTATTTATAGTTGGTTTTCCTCTCTGAGTGTGGGTGTGCTAATGTTTACGGGTTACTCCATGATGGTCCTCTGGACCGTAAACCTCTCACTTTAAAAAAAATGGGAAAAGAATGAGCTTCTCCATGCAGTGAGCGCATGCTGTGAATATGTTAGTTTAAGAAAACCCTAAGTGAGTAATAGAATTAACGCTTAATTCTATTAGAATTAAGTAGAATTTCATTAGATTATGTAAATATAAAGTACTAAGCACTAACTGAGAATTTAAGCATGCCGAAACACCCATGATATACTCGTCAGTAACACAGACATTGATACTCGTTCTAGGTTGGTGTTAGATAGTCCTTAACTTGCTGGTTCACAATTATGTATATATTCTTTAAAATCCAAAAACTGTTTTTTTTTTTTTCCTTTCTTTTGCTATAGACCTCCTCAGTGTAAGTCTATTACACTAGACCGAGGACCAGATGGCTTGGGCTTCAGTATAGTAGGAGGATATGGCAGCCCTCATGGAGACTTACCCATTTATGTTAAAACAGTGTTTGCAAAGGTAAGATTGGAAATTTTAACCACCCTCTCCCCTAAATAATCCTTAATAGTGGTCAGCAGCTGGCTTATTAGTTTATGGCCTGAGGTAACACCAAATGGTTAACAGTTGGTCATTTTCTTCTGGAGCTCCCTACAGGAACAGATCATTAAATATTTTTGTCCAATTTGAGGCTTAGTTATGTTTAAAGGAAAATAGGCTCAAATTGAAATTCCATGGGAATTCTTGTCTATATGCATAAAAATATTAATGAACTTTAGACAGTAATGCCTGATTTTATTTTTTTAAAAATAAGTGGCATGGGATTGCATGTCTTTTGAAAATAGGACATTTTAAATATGTATGCTATGAAGTACTGGCATTTATTTTACTGTGTGTGTTGTTTTCTTTCACTGTTGTGAACTATAAAATAGGAACAGAAAAGTACACAAAATGGATATGCAGATTGATTGAACATTTATTTTACAGTTCAATGTCGTAGAGTAAAGTAGAGAAATAATAACTAGAATAATTTGAAGAGTATCCAGAAGCTCCAATACCTACATTAAACCAGCATTTGCAGTTAAGGGATTTAACTGAAAAAAAGGAAACCCATTAGTATGTAGTTGTAATTATATAGTAACCTGTTCTATGTTAAGAATGTTTAGGATAAGAATGAAGTTATTGCAACATTGGTGAAGCTATTAAAATAATTTAAACCCATATAATTATTATTAATACATTTTAAGGCATTTTTGAGGAGCTACAAAATTGGACAAAATTTCCTGCAGGAGAAAATCCAGAATCTCAAAATTTTACAGTCCAAAGGAGCAAAGTACATCAAACCTATGAAAAGATTTGATGCAGGGGCTGGAGATTAGGGCTGTGGTTCTATGAAGTGCCCACCAATGGAGGCTTCATTCTGTCCCTTTGAAAAAATACTATTTTTAACCAATTTGAAGTGCTGTATCTACAGCAGTCAAGCTATAGCCTTAATTTATGAGATTTTTAAAAGCTACTAGTAGGTCCAAAAATACAAACAGCATTTGCCAATGAATAGAAGAGGCATGCAGTCATTTCCTCAGCCTTGGAACAGTTTGTTTAAGGCATGCTGGTTAGAACATATTTTAAGAATTTCATCATTATGGATTCCTCATTAACTTTTTTGTATTTTAATTTTATATTTAATTGCATAATTGCCTACCATCAGCATGCCTTAAGATAGGGTTCTTTTTAAACAGCAATGTCTGTGTTTAAACTTAATCATTAGGGCACACAAAGAACATGAGGACCCCATCTACCCTCTTGGGAAGTAAAGCGCCAACAAGCCCGAGCTGCCTTTGTGGAATCACGGGGAGCATTTGTGTTAGAATTAGCAGGGTTTGTGCCTTGTCCCGCCCCTGCCAACATACATGTGGGTTTTGGCTTCTGCAAACCTTTGGGTTTCAGGGACCTCACGCCCTAGTCCTGCAAAACTGCTTTTGTTCCCACCTGATCTTTTGTTTCCTTTCCGTAGATCTTCTTTACAGGATCAGAAACCCTAGATTCTATGAAACCGTTTTACTAGGCAGATTCCCAATATTCTTCATTAATTTGGGTTCCCACCTGCTGTGCTGAGCAGCCAAAAAACCATTCAGCTAATCTATTGACTGCTGAATTCTCTCTCAAATAGGAATTTCATTGCTGAAATCATTTAGGAGAAAGCCCTCCTTTGTGCGTGTTCATCATTGCTCAGTGGCGGTGGAGCGCCCGTGGAGCCCCGAGAGCAGTGTGCATGCACATGCAGAGCAGTTTAAATTCTGGTTTAGATCTTTGTCTGTTGTGCAGCATTTTCTGAGAAGTAAAGAGGCCTACTTGATCATTGCAGGGAGCAGCCTCTGAAGATGGGCGTCTGAAAAGGGGTGATCAGATCATCGCTGTCAATGGGCAGAGCCTGGAAGGGGTGACCCATGAAGAGGCCGTCGCCATCCTCAAGCGGACGAAAGGCACTGTCACGCTGGTGGTTCTCTCCTGAAGTTCACCCCCCTCATGCGCATGTGACACTGTAAAGAGAAAGGGACTGGTCTTTTGGGAGGCTTTTCCCGTGCTGTGTTCATCTTGCTCTTCAGAACTGTAGGGAGAAACACCAGTTAGGTGTGTGACACTCATGGGGAACAACTTTCTCACTGGCAGCCGAGTGTCGTGTCCCCTCTCTCCTTGCACACTGTGAGTGTGCACTCAAAGGTCGGACTGTCTGCCTAGTTAAACCGTTCTTTCTCCAGGAAGATACCTGCCACTTCATAGTAACATGGGCAAAAATTATTATGTGCTGAACTGGTTCATAGAGGAGGAAAAAAAGAATTCTAAAGCTAACCTAAGAGAAATGGCTTCAATAAGTTAGGGTGAAAATGAAAATATAAAATAAGAAGAAAATGTCAAGTTGTGTAAAAGCGCCTTATAGTTTGTCAATCCACCCCTCTTCTTATTACTAACTTAAAAAAATTTATTCAAAATCTTTAAAAATACCCAGTGTTTAAAACTTTTGACTTTTATAAAAAGTCAGATCTCCCACCTTTAGTATACACATACATATTTTCTTCCTAGAGTGGGTTTCTAGTATGGTGTAAAGAGCACATATTGAAAGCAACGTCCCTAAGTTTGTAAAGAACACATTTCATGCACATCTCCGTGTTCATTTTCATTCGTGACCTGTTAGAAGTACTTCCAGGACTCTGCAGGTACAACGACGATACCTCCCTGCGCCGACACCTCCCTGCGCCGATGGCTGCCCCTCTGGAAAGCAGCCGCACTCACCGTGCAGGAGCGAGAGCTGCCAGGACCCTCAGCGCTGGCTTCATCTGACGCGTGGCACTGCCTTCGTGGCAGCGCCTGTGCAGTCGGCTTTCCCTTAGTATTCATTGTCATGGCAGGGAAAAAAGCAACGTGTTAGTCATTATTTTGGTTGTATGCTATTAGAAAATTGATAGAAAATTAACGGAATTAACATAACTTCATTTCATTGCTTTATATTAGCATCTTATAATACAATAGTTTAAGACTAAGGGAAACAGATGGAGCTGTTTATTGAGACAACTGGTGAGAAATTATCATGTGTTCATTCCCATTTTAGAGCGTGAAACTCCTACATTAGAATATATAAAGTCACTTTAAATATTATCTATATTTGTAACAGAAGCAGTGTACAGATATTTTATTACAGCACTTTTGTGTGAATGCAGAATTGAAGTGAATAAAGAAGAAGTTTCATGTGCACGAATAAAGAAGCAGACATGTTTTTTTGTTTGTTTTTTACTGGGGAAAAGTTTATTACATTGTTCAAGGCTTACAATTTAAAATTATTTTTCATCATGTCTAACTGAACATGCAGTATCCACAGTTACAATGAGAGGAACTTTGGACAACGTTATTATGAAAAGTTAAATATTCTCTACATTACAGCTCAAGTCTTTACTGATGCCGAAGACCCAGAGACTCCTCGTGGAGCAGGAGAAGACAAGCAGCATTGTAGAGAGAGGGGTCTCCTTCTTGTCTGTGTATGTTTTTCAGAGATGCTATTAACGCAGTGATATTGTAAGTTGTTCTTTAGGGTAGTCAGAGTTGAAGTGTGCTCAGATGGAAAAGTCATAATAAAGTTATTTATATTCAGAAGCCTGAAAAGTCTAATTTGAACACTGAGCATGGGCGGGGACCCTTGGTTTTGCTGAGCCTGTCCTTAATTAGCTAATGAACATGCGCATTCCCTCTTGTTCATCTCATCTGTAAAAGGATAGTTTATCTCAAAACTTGTATCCGTTTTCTTTTTAAATAAAAACTCTGTGGTCCTTAGCTGTACAAAATGAATAGACAAAACTACACCTGCGGCAACTCGAGAGATACTCCCCTTAACCAGTCATTGTATACGGAGGTACTCACTCACTAACAAATTCATTTCATTATCCCAGTGACACATCCAACTTCTTAGTCATCACTTGATGGTCCTCCATCATGAAGGTATGCCCGGTAGGCCACTAGAGCTGGGCTACCCTCTTTTGTAAGTTTTAACTAGCAAAGATTTTTATGAAGGACACCGGTATAGGGACGGAAGTTAACCAAACAGATTAAAGCTTGAGTAGATAAGAGGGAGTATCTCAAGGAGAATAGCATGGTGGGCATCTGTACTAGCCTGAGTAACGTGCCCCCTAAATTCATGCCCGCCAGGAACCTCAGGCTGGGACGTTAGTTGGAAATAGGGTCATTGCAGATGCACTAGTGAAGGTGAGGTCGTACTGGGTTGCAGTGAAAATCCATGTAAATCCATGTGGAGAAAAAACTGCTGGGGCACTAGCAGCTGGAAGAAGCAAGGAAGGGTTTTTCTCTAAGGTGTTCAGACAGAACTTGGCTGTTTGCACCTTGATTTCAGACTTCGGGCCTCCAGAAATGTGAAAGAATAAGTTTCTTTTGTTATAAATTGTCTAGTCTGTGACATTTTGTTATGGGAGCCCTGGAAACTGTACGTAATACAGTATTTTAAATACTTTTAAATCCTTAGTGGCTATCATTATGTTGGGCTAATAGAGGCTCTATACATTTTTGTTGAACATATGAGTGATTAAATTACAGATCATAATTAATTTGGTGGTATTAAGTTAGCTAGATGCAGTCTGCATACTAAATGCAAAAAAGAAACGGTGGAATGCTACTATAGAAATATAAAAACACTTCGGGGAAAACTCCCCTCCTGAAGTTCTGTTAATGAACAAAACTGAAGCACATGAAAGGAGGAGAGGGAGAGAGGAATGAGAGGAAGGGAGAAAGAAAAAAATTGAGAGGAAAAGAATATAGATTCATCAGCTTTGGAAAGAAGTGACAAAAGCTTATACTTCCTATACTATTTTTTTTTTCTGGAAATAAAAGAGTTCTGTCTAGCGAAGGAAGAAAGTGCCTGAGTAAAGAGATTGAAGACGTGAATGTTACAGTGTTAATGTCACGTACAACTCAAGACAGGATTGACCACAATTGGTTCCATAGAATCGTGTGTGCAATTGCATCGCAATGGGGAATACCACGTTTCTGGTGTTCTTTGTGACCCCTCCTAAAAGATGACGATTATGTGTTTAACTTCAGCACTGACTGATACGTAACAGCAGGAGTAGCAATGAGGTATATAGCCAGTCATGAGAACAAAGATTGAGTTGGAAGCATAAAAAGGTTAAAAGTCATGAAGGATAAAACAAGCCAAAGGAGAGTTTTTGGGGGAGGAGGGTTGCTGTGTTTTGTTTTTAAGAATCTTGATAAAGCAGCCCTGACTGGTGTGGCTCAGTGGATTGAGTGCTGGCCTGCAAAGCAAGGGGTTGCCAGTTCAATTCCCAGTCAGGGCACATGCCTGGGTTGCAGGCCAGGTCCCCAGTGAGGGGCATGCGAGAGGCAACCACACATTGATGTTTCTCTCCCTCTCTCTCTTCCCCTCTAAAAATTAATGAATAAAATCTTTTAAAAAAAGAATCTTGATAATGCAGATTTTGATAGAAGGAAAGGAAGCTCTTCCCTGCTCTGAGATGTACAGTTCCAATGTGGTCAGCTAGCCAATTGCCTGAGAATGGATGCTTTGCAGTGATTTAGAGCCTTTCTTCAGATCTCTTGTCAGAGTGAATGGAGCAGTTGAAAGGATGCCTGCAGGGAGACAGGAGTAAATAGGCTTTTTTTTTTTTTTGGTCTAAGTGTGGGAATGTCGAAACTATCATCACCTGCTTTCAGCAGCCCTGGTGTGTTGTTTCATGTCAGCAGCGAGTATTCTGGAATGCATTTGATTTATGCAAAGATGTTCCTTGACTTTGTCTACTAGGAATCAATGTTTAACTTTACCCCTTTCTAAAGAGAGATTTTTTGTAAGGAGGGATCGGCCTCAGTTATCTCAAGAGGAAAAAAGTGTTGGCAGCAAGAAAATTTCTAAATACAAAAGCATGAAAACTAAGCATAGCAAAAGTTCTTGGAGTGATTTTTGTATACTTTGACATTGCAGCTTCATTTTTCCCTTCAAAATACAGGTATTTCATATTGTCCATTTTTATGTAAATTAGAAAACAATTGTATTATATTGTTTGTCTAAGAATTATACTTACCAGTCAAGTAAAGAGTGTTCAATAGTAGGTCCTTAGAAAGCATTCTGTCAAAAAGGAGGAAAATCTATGATTATGATCTCAGAATTCTCTCAATGAAAATGTGTCTTGAAGTTTCCAAAAGTACTACCTACCATCAAGAATGTTTCACGCAGCTTCAAGGAGAGGGCTTCTACATGTTCATTTAACATTGGACATTTGTTCAGAAGGTTGTACTGTTTGAGAATACTTTCTGACCTTTTCCTCTTAACTTCCCCATTCTCCTCCACCTTATGTGTGTATTTTCGGAAACAAATACAGTTACCCTGGGAAAACATACTTTCTCTTCTTTTGTTATTAACATAGTAGAAATCAAGATTTTTTTCACTTGAGTCTGCTTGAAATATTTGACATTCAGTTTCACTCCCCTAGATTTTATTAATTTAAAAGGTACATTGCTTTTATATTGCTTTGGAAATTATACTACTGTATGTACAGCATTAGTACCACGTACAGGATAAGCCATCAAGAAATGATTGTAGTGTGGTACCTATTATGCCTTGGAAGAACATTAATTCAATGGTTTTATTCAATTGCCTTCAATTTTCAGTTTTGTGTGATCATATCTTTTTCCTCTGAAGTTGGATGTAAATCAACATAGGCCAGATTTCTTTTGCTTTGTGTACATCCTTCATGGTGTTTCTCATATCCTTATATAACTCTATTATTAATTATTAAATATTTTATTTAAAATAGATTAATTTTTCAACTTAAATGTGCTTAAAAGAGGAATTGTATTTCACTACTGTAAGGGAAAAAGTAATACATTCGGAAAAAATCATGCCCCGGCCACGTGCCCGGTCGGAGCGTTATCCTGTACACCAGAGGCTGTGGATTCAGTCCCCAGTCTGGGCCTGCACAGGAGGCGACTAATCAGTGTTTCTCTCTCTCTCTCTCTCCCCCCCCACTCCACTTCCTCTGTCCCTAAAATCAATGTTAAAAAAACATATCCTCATATGAGGATTAAAAAAACAAAAATTAAAAATACATTTGCATAAATATAAAGTAATTACGAGCAACAGTCATGTTCTTAAATTCTGTGAAGACGCTGCTGCCCAACAAGGGTCAGAACTTCATCACACAGGGAGACTGGCACGTGTCAGGCGGGTGCTGTGACTCTGCAGGCCCTTCCCTGGGCTTAGAGGAACTGAAGGGGCGTACTTTCCTCATTACGTGACTCAGTATTTTCTAGGGCCTTGTCAATGCCTCCCACAATGATGACTGTGTGATCTACTCTGTCTTTGGAAAAACTCTATTATACCAAAATCCGAAAGGTCTTGTTTATAGACTCTTTGAAAAGGTGAATCCAAGCTGATCAATGTCTGTTCTTAACCATGTTCTTAGTAATGAGGTTGTTTATGATTTGTTTATAAGGCTTTCACTAAAACCAGAGTTGGGCATCACCTTCAGTGCTTTAGTTTTGGCAATCTGAGCTTGAAATAAAGGAGAAATGACATGAATTAATGGAGTAAAATTAATGTTGTGGTAATATTAAATAAAGCTAATGCCTCTTGCACCTGGAGGGCGATGCAGATGGCAGGCATACCTAATCATGCACCCTGCTGCCTTTAAGTGTACTGATGAAAATCTCTCAACTGAGTATAAAATATGTTCATTCACTGGTTCCAGACAAGTTTGCGCAAGGCAGTGGTTTTTAACCTTTTTCATGGCATGCATACACTAATCATTAAAATTCTGCAGCACACCAAAAAGATACATTTTTCACCAATCTGACAGAAAATTGCGTATAATTTTGATTCATTCAGAAGAGACGGCTATTGTGTTGGATGTTGTCATTTTTTTATTTGACAGTCTAAGGGAGAAGAGGTCAGTGCCCCTGACTAAACAGTCAGGTACTGCATGTTTTAAAATTTCTCGCAGCACACCAGGTGAAAAATCACAGGTGTGTACCAACACAGTACACAAAACACAGCCTAGCATCCTAATTTTTTAAAGGAAGAAACCACAATTCTGTAATTTAAATGAAATAAATACCTAATTTTTTAAAGTCATTATTATTATTATGGCCTTTGTCCTTTCTGTGAATACTAAAATGTGCTGGTCCCCTTAGAAAAAGTTTCATATCAAACCAATAAGGAAGTACTTAAGTTTACATTTTTACACACTAGTTGAAAAGATAGATTGACTAATAGAATCATACATAAATTAATTTGGTTTCTTACTCTAGGCACAAACTGAATTGGCCAACTATCACTCAGGTGTTTATAAAGTTGTTAAATTCTTTAAGAAGTAGTTACTTTAGAAAATATGTTACTCTAATTTAGCATATAGATAATGTGTTTTTGCTACAAATAATTCAGAGATGTCACTGAACTTTCTGGAAGTTCACGAGTTCCTTTCCCAGGGAATCCAAATTTCTGTGGCGTCCCTTCTGTGCCCTTGGATCCCTGTGATGGTGAAGGTACAACAAGCAGCCTCTCGTTTTAGCTTGAGGATGATTTTAAATTCTTTATAGTATTTGTTACACACAACTATTATTTTTCTTAGATTTGTTACTTAACATTTTAAAAACAAAGGAAAAGTTCAATATTCTTTTTCAGACAGTTTCCATCAAAAAGAAGATCTGGTGCAGGTGTTCATTTTGTGATGAAAGATGCTGGTTCACTTTTGTAAAAAGTTATTTGTTTTAAAGGGTAAGGAACATAGAATTTCTTCATCCTTTCTGCTTTAATCTAGAGTTAATAAATAAATTATATGTTTAAATTTTTATTTATAGCTTTTACTGTCATTTGGAGGACTAAAACTAGGGGAATTATTTTCATCCCATCTATTTACATTTATTTATAGGAACCTATTCTTTCTATTCAGTAGTTAATTTTTTTCTAAAGCTTTTCCTTTATGTACATTACAGGTATTTATGTAATGAAGTCATGAATGTCTCGACATGCATGTTGACTCCCTTGCATGAATGTAAGTCATAGCTGATTAATGCCTTATGCTAAAGGAACTCTAGATTTTTCTGAAATGTAGTGTAAACAGCATGAGCTCCCGAATCTCAGGGCCTTGGGTTTGTACGCTGGCTCGGCTCTTGACTAGAAGGCAGCTGACCTCTCTGAGTCTCTGTCTCCTTGACTGTAAAATGGGATTGAGTATATCTTTCTCACAGCTCCATTAATATCAAATGAGATGAAGAATCTGCATGTGGTGATGCTTGATAAATGGCAGAAATATTGTTATAGTGAAGTCAGCATAATTTAAGGGCTGCGATGGTCCACATAGTAGAACTGTGGAGATGATCTTGAGCGTGCTATCCCTAGTGTTAATTTACATCCCGACTTTAATAATAAACTTGTAAGTGTCCTCTTTCTTTCTCATTCTAGAAATTTCCTCAATTTCTACTAGAACGGGAGACAAAAATGATCCCAGCAGAACTGAGAACTGCAGAATCTCATTGGTTGGTGAAGTGAATGTGCCACTCCTTGATTTTTTAAATAACATATGTTTGGAATGGGAGTTATTAAACCTACTAGGAGGTTTCATAATCAACCTAAAAGCCCCATTGCATGCATAATAAGCCAAGTATCTAGTTTTAAAAGTAAATGGGAAACTACAATATCCATCACCCATACAATCTCCCCAGTTCTCTGTGTTAAATTAGGATAATTTTTATTTTCATTCGTCTTTTTTAAGTACAATCCCTTTTCAAAAGAAAGTGAACAAAAAAGAAATTAGTTTGGTGCATTAAATAGTTTTCTAGAAGGGGTTTTCCTTTATGACCATGAAGCTAATCTTTTATGATACCCTTATGATGTTGCTACTGGGAGAGGTTGCCTATTTTTCAACTTACAAATGAAAAAAAGAAAAGTCACTAATAGTACGTTAACTTTTCAGATGGGGATTCTGAATACTGAACAGACTAGAAGTTTTGTTTCTACAAACTTTGAATGGGATTGCAGAAAATCTTCCAAATTTGAAGGAGGAAAAAATGTGATTGCAGCCATGAACCTATTCTGTATGAGGGCCAGATATTTAGTTTCTCTAAATACACAAGGTCCAGCAGAAGTAACACCTGCTTGAGTGTGGTTGGGAGGGTAATAATATGGGTGTATAATTTATAGTTTTAACTTGAACATTTCACAAAAATGTCATACAGTGTGCTTGAGCATGATATTGTTATGTTACAGAATTACATGCTCATGATTTTGTGATAAAAATTTTTATTAAAAAAAGGGGCTGTTATTTGTGCTGGACCCTGTATTTCTTTATGGGGATATCTTCCATGTTTTTTAAAGTCAAAATAGTTAATGAACGTGAATGTTTTTAAAGTTTTAAAGCATAGATCATTGTTATTACATATTAGCTGAAACATATATTTATGGCTATTTTGATTAAAAGTTATCAAATTGGCCCTGGCTGGTGTAGCTGAGTGGATTGAGCGTGGGCCTGCGAACCAAAAGATCGTGGTTCGATTCCCAGTCAGGGCACATGCCTGGGTTGCAGGCCAGTTCCTGGCAGGGGATGCACAAGAGGCAACCACACATTGATATTTCTCTCCCTCTCTCCTTCCCTTCCCCTCTAAAGATAAAATAAATAAAATCTTTAATAAAAAATAAAATAAAAGTTATCAAATTGACCAATAATATCTAAACATATATTCTGTCATGTTCTTAGTATATAGCCCTGGAAATGAATCATTTTTACTAATCCACAACTTTATTAATGAATCAAATAACATATATCCAATTTCCCCAAAACTATGAGATGGTATATATTTCGTTTATTTTAAGGCATATAATTTTAATATATACACAATTTTATCATCACTGTATCTTGGACCTACCCATTTTACAAAAGATGATGGTACTATGTCATTTTATTTTGCTTACATTATGGGTTCTGTTACTATACTGAAAATAATATTGGCACAGGAGTTTTGGTATCAGTGGTGATGTGAGTGATGGAGGAAAATAGAAGAAAGGATGAAGAAGGGAAAAAGTTAGTTTAGAGGAACCCTATTCTGATAAAATGTCTACCATTGTAAATGAAAGCTAAATCTGGGCTTCTTCCTGTCTAAACATCCACAGACACAATTCACATATACTGCCTCCCATGTTACATGTGTACTTTACCTTTTCCTGGAATGTCCTTTTCTTCAGCATGCCTCTGCATTTTTCATTCTTCAAGACCTAGCCCAAATTCTTTATTCTTCACAAAGTTTTCTATTTAATGAGCTAATATGTATTAAAGTGCTTCTCATGGAAAATACCTGGAACACTTAGAAAATAGTAACTACTATTAGTCAGAATTCATCTTCTAATGCTTATAAATTTTTTTATCTCTGGAATATTTCTTATTAAAAAACAAAAACCTCCTGTAGTTCAAAAATAAGTTATTAGGACATTGGTTAAACACAGTTAAAGTGATTCATTACATGTCAGACTTATCAGAATGGTCAAAAATAGCAATATATTATAAGTCTTCACTGAATATAGAGCACTACTTTTCAAACCCAACTGACCAAAAATATCTGGTGAGACTCAAGTACCAAGGAATACATTTTCAGGAAACACACCTCTACCATACCAGATTTTGATCTGAGAAAGTTGATTAGCTATATATTTTCTTCTCAACAGATTTTGAACTTCTGGATAGAAGGATTGGGCTTTGTTTGGCTTTTTACCCCCATAGGAGGTAAAAGATCTATCACATAGAAGGCCATAATATGTTTTGTTTTTCTTATGGAAAGAGGAAGTTTTGGGGTTTTTTCCTCTAAAGGAACTGGATAGTTGAAAGCAAGGCAGGTAAAGAGGGAGTGTTTTATTACTTTTGAGGAATTAACTGAGCTGTGAATGTTGAAAAGGAAACCCTCTGCGCATCCCCCACTCTCCAGGAAGCATGGACCTGAAGAGGGAGATACTGGGTAAGCTTTCGGCGTACCCACTGAGTTGCAACAAAATGAGTTAGTTGATATTGCAATGTCAGGGTGTAGAGTAGAAGCCAGTCCGTTAATGGTCAAGTATGTTTCCAAGTTGGCTGTTCTCACTTGGAAAGTACTTGTACATGGAGATAGTTTAGTATTCCAGTACCCTACCATCTCTTTAGCTTGTTATATTTGATCAGACCCTGATCATCTACTGTGGGTCTGGCATGGTATCATTCCAAAGACAATACTAAATAAGAAGCCTGAAAATTCTTGAGTTTCAATAAGATGAAACTTTTTAAATTTAGAAAGAGTCTAACCCAATCCACTAATATAGATGAGCCATCTTCAGAGTTACCAATAATCTGTGATAAAATTGGGACTGAAACTCAGGTTTTCTGACAATGAGTGGAGTCTTTTAATTTAACATGATATTTGAAAGTGGTTTTCAAAAGAATTTAATACTTAAATAATTTATAATAATACTATCATAGTTCCTTAATTGAAGGCAATTAGCCAAGCATTAATGTTGTACAATTGAAGTTTGGGTAAAGGAGATGCATGAATAATAGCCGATTATTATCATTAACTTATTGAGCCTTACTCTAAAACGTTCAAGCATAAAATCATTAGAGATCATAGCCATCAGTATATACAAATTTCCAGCAGGAAGCTACCTGAAAGATCTGTTAGGTTCAACATTTTCTTTGCTCAGCAAGTATTAAAGTTTACTGTTTCTTAAATGGTATCTGTGAGTTGGATTTGATATCAGTTTTGTTTGCCCTCCTCATGGCATTATAAGGCAAATCTCTCTGTCAGTTTATTATCATCATAGGAACTAAGTCTTGGGACAATTACATAAAAACAAAATTAAATTATATGAAGTCTGTCCAGAAGATATCCAGCCATGTACTCTGAAAAATAGAAATACTTATTAAAGAAGATATGAGATACTAGAAACATGGTACATAGGACAATGATGCCTCAGTCCCCTTCAAAGTAGGTACCTTGGGACCTCACACAGTTCTCACAATCACCATCAGCTACTTTGTCGTATTTTTCTGAATCTCATCAAAGGTCTGGAATCTCTTCCCTTTCAAAGGTGATTTTAGTTTTGGGCACCAAAAGTCACAGAGCACCAAATCTAGGCTGTATGGGGGCTGAGTCATCTGGGTCATTTGATGTTTCACCAAAAAACTCTGCACGAGATGTGATGCATGAGCGAGTGCATTGTCATGATGAAGCTGCCAATCACCAGTTGCCCATAGCTGGGGCTTTCTGAACATCTGAATGGTTTCCAGAGAGAAATGTTCAGGCTTGATACAAAATGTGATGCAGATTAATTGCTCTACTCACTCAGTCATTTTGAATGCAATGGCCACACAGTACACATGCTCACTCCATAGCATCTACTGCCCCCACTGACTAGTCCAAGAGAAGTTGTCATTGTTCATACATGTGCATTCCAGTCCACTCTCCTTGGTTGCCAGGTCACATCAATGTCATGCAAACCATTCTAGTTATAGTAACAATGGCTGGACTTTTTCTGGACAGACCTTGAATTTTTACTACTACTCTGGTTACTCTTTATTTATTTTAAATGTTTTTATTTTTCAATAATAGTTGATGTACAGTCTTATCATAGTTTGAGGTATGTAACAAAGTGATTAGACATTTATATAACTTACAAAGTGATCACCATGATAAACCTAGTACTCATCTGGCACTGTACATAGTTCTTAGTATTATCGACCATTTTTCCTTTGCTGTACTTTACGTCCCTGTGACTATTTTGCAATAATCAATTTGTGCATGTTAATCTCTTTACCTATTTCACCCATTGCCACAAACACTCTCCCCTCTAACAGCCATCAAAATGTTCTGTGTATCTCTGAGTCTGTTTCTTTTGTTTGTTCATTTATTTTATTCTTTAGGTTCCATGTATAAGTGAAACTATCTGGTATTTGTCTTTTTCTGGATTATTTCACTCACTACAATATACTCTAGGTCCGTTCATGTTGTCACAAATGGTAAGATTTAATTCTTTTATGGCTAAGTAACATTCTATATATGTCTCACATATTCTTTATCCATTCATCTATTCATGGACTTTTAGGTTACTTCCATATCATGGTTATTATCAATAATGCTGCAATGAACATAATATAGATATATATGTCTTTTCATATTAGTGTTTTGGGTTTCTTTGGATAAATACCCAGAAATGAAATTGCTGAGTCATTTGTCTCTTGTTGTAGCTTTTGTTTTAAAGTCTATTTTGTCTAAGTATTGCTACCCCAGCTTTTTTGTTGCTGTTGTTTCCACTCTTGTGAAACATACATATTTTCCCTCCCTTTACTTTCAGTCTGTGGGTGTCTTTCAATCTGAAGTAAGGCTCTTACAGACAGCATATACGTGGGCCTTTTTTTCTCATCCATTCAGCCACCCTGTGTCTTCTGATTGGGACATTTAATCCATTTGCATTTAAAGTAATTGTTAATAGATATGAATTTATTGCCAATTTATATTTTATACTTTTTCCTACTTCTTAAAGAAGACCATTTATCACTTCTCATAATACTGGTTTAGTGGTAACAAACTCCTTCAGCTTTTTCTTGTCTGGGAAACTCTATTTGTCTTTCAATTCTAAATGGTAGCTTTGCTTGGTAGAGTAATTTCTGTTGTGGGTCCTTGCTTTTCATCACTTTGAATATTTCCTGCCAATTCCTTCTGGTCTGCAAAGTTTCTAATGAGAAATCAGCTGACAGTCTTATGGGAGCTCCCTTGTAGTTAACTATCTTTTTCTTGCTGCTTTTAAAATTCTGTCTTTAACCTTTAAAGACAGAATTTTAATTATGATGTGTCTTGGTGTGGACCTCTTTAGGTTCATCTTGTTTGAGACCCTGTGAGCTTCCTAGACTTGTGTGTCTATTTCACTCACCAAGTTAGGAGAGCTTTCAGTCATAATTTTTAAAAACAGGTTTTTAATTTCCTGGCTCTCTCTTCTTATTTTGGTATCCCCATGATGCAAATGTTGATGTGCTTGAAATTAAACTTTCATCAATTTTTTGGGATTCTTTTCTCTTTGGGGTGTTTTCTGCTACCTTATTCTCCAAATCTCTAATTTGATCCTCTGCTTCAGGTAATCTGTTGGTTCCATCTAGTATATTCTTCCATTTATTTATTGTATCCTTCATTTCTGATTGATTCTTCTTTATGTTTTCTATGTCTGTTTTTATGTTTTGTATCTTTCTGTTGAAGCCCTCACTTAGTTGATCTATTCTTCCCCTAAGTTCATTGAGCATCCTTATTAACCAGTGTTTTGATCTCCACAGCTGGCAGATTGCCTGTCGCCATTTTATTTAGTTCTTTTTCTGCAGTTTTGTCTTGTTCTTTCATCTGGGACATGTTTCCTTGTCTCTTTACTTTGGCTGCACCCCTGTATTTGTTTCTATGAATTAGGTAAAGCTGCTGTGTGTCTTGGTTTTGGTAGAATGGCCTTATGTAGTAGGTGTCCTATAGGGTCCAGTGGCACCACCTCCCCGTCACTTGAGCTGGATGCTTCAGGTACACCCCCTGTGTGGGCTGTGTACACCCTCCTATTGTAGTTGAGCCTTGATTGCTGTTGGTACATCAATGGGAGGGATTGATCCCACAGGTCCATCAGCTGTGAAGACTGGCTACAACTACAGTGGAGGAGCGAATGTGCAGCTGCCCACCCCACAGAGCAGGACTCTCTTCAGCAGGAATCTGGTGCCTGCTGAGTCTGCCCCTTCAGTGTGTCACTTGTGGAGGTGATTGGGTGGTTCTTCGACATGGTCTGAAGCTGTCCACTGGGTGTGCTGGCTCTGGGGCCTCTCAGGAGGTATAGTCCAAGGTCAGCCGCTGCCTTTGCCTTACCCAGGGCCACATAGTATGAGCTACAAAGTGATCTGCAGATGTTATAGATCCTGTGCTTGGTTGGGAGGTGCCCAGGAGAGGCCAAGCTGCAAAGCAAGGCTGACTGTCACTACTGCTATGCTTGGGGCTGCTTCGCAGGAAGTTTAGGGCATACCAAACAAGGGTAGATGCCTCTTGTTAGGGATCTATGGACCTTGGAGAGATTTTAAGAAATTCTGTATCATAAGCCAAGATAGTACTTTTGTGTAGAAAAGCCACTGAAAGTGGATTGGGTGAGTCCTGCAAGCTGGGTAGGACAGGGTCTTAGGGAATCTGTAGCATGTAGTAAACAGTGTTAGCCAGGTTGATGGAGACATAGATATGCCTGTCAGCTCTGTCGGGGGAGGACTCATCAAATGAGCAATGGTGTCTGTCAGCATTTCTATCTGGAAGAAAGCTTCCCTTCCAGCTCTCACCCTGATGCCAGACAATTCAGTTCCTCCCTGTATGTCCCTGGTACCTCTATAGCTGCTGCCCCACTCCTAGAACTCAGAGTGAGTGAGTGAGAGTAAGTCCATGTGGGCCCTTTAAGAGGAATGCCTGAGACTTAAGAAGCCTCCATCTCAGCCACAATCCCAGCCAGTTTTCACAGCCAGAAGTTAAGGGAACATTTTTTCCTAACACTGGAACCCTGGGCTGGGGAGCTTGGTGTGGAACTGGGACTCCTTACTCCTCAGGGTGCACCTCCGTAGCCAAGATAGCCCTCCGCTATCTAACCACCCCATGTGGGTGTGAAGCCAGCCCGTTTTTATACATCTCTGCCCCTTGTACCAGTCTGGGTGTGTTTTCTTCTATATATCCTGGGTTATGGGACTGCTGTTCAGCTAGACCTCAGGTGGTTCTTAATGATGGTTGTTCTCTAAGTTTAGTTGTAATTTTGATGATTTTGGTGCTGTTGTGGGAAGAACCAAATACAGTATTTTCCTACTCCACCATCTTAACCAGAAACTTCTACTGTGGCTACTGTTGATAACCAGTCCCCTAAAAAAGCTTGATTAAATATCCATGTAATAGCAATTGCACTATGAGTTATAAGGCAGAACCATTTTTTTGTGCAGTTTAAGAAGTAGTTGGGCATGTATAGTCAGTTGGAAAAATGTGATTATAAAGGACATTCAATAAATGGAAGTGTATTACAAATTGATAAATTCAGATTAGCAATGAATATTATTAAGATGTTGCAGTGTAATTTTTTTAAAGTACAAGGAATAAATAAATTATGGGTTAGCCTACGTTCTTTGAGACTCAATATATAAATGGAACAGATGAAAGAGCCTTACACCCACATTAAAATATCAGCTCACCCAGGAGCATCAGCCCTTTAGTTTGGTTGTCAACAGCCGCAGCTGGTTCCCTTGTGCAGGTGTAGAGCAACAGTGACCCCACTGGGCCAGAGCATCTCACTGCTGGAGCTTCAAGGTCTAAACAGGAAGTTAGATGTTCACGAGAAGCAGAGGCAGTTGGGGAAAATGTGTGTATGATTATAAAACTAGGCTGCTGAATTTGGGGAGCTGGGCGGCATTTCCAGCATTGCCTTTAATAGTGCTGAGTCTGTATCTGGTTTGCTTCCTCAATGGCCTGAAAAAATAAAGGAACAAGTAATAATTATAGTAATAAATATGAATGATGAAGTAAAATATGGCTGTCCCTGAAACGTCAGGACATGTTGTCAAAATGTTGGTTAAAAAACTCTCCATTTAGTTTAAACTCTCAAAGGGAAAATAAACCCACCACAGAATAAGGGAAATCTATGGAACATTTTAATATTTTCTGGAGTACAACCACCAGAGGACAGTAGAGTCCGTGGTGCCTCACCTTTGCTCTACATTACCCACTCCTCTGCCCCCCACCCCAGCCCATCCTTCCTGTTCTGAGTGGCTGTATGGACTCTTCAGAAAAGAGGCTGTTTTTTTTTTTATTTCCAAAATATATTACATTTTCTCATAAACATACCTGGGTACAATGTAGTAGAATGTGAGATACACCCTTTTCCAGATTTGAGGATGTATTCTTTTTATTTTGACTAAAGTTAGCTCTTTTTGAAGTAAATACTTAAAGCATAGAGAAGGGTATAGCCACAAACTTTCCTGTGGTTATTGAAACAATTATAATACCAAGCACTACGTCATTTCATTCTGAAGTCAATTTTTAAGAAACCTCCCTTTTCTGAAAATCTAACTTTAAGTAAGAAAATATAAAAAGGATAAAGCCAAGCTCTTTGTATTCTGAAGAATAAATTTTATGTGAAGAACATAAAATAATAGCCTGAGAAAATACTTGGTACTTAGAAGCCAGGATTTCCATTAATGTTATTGTTGCATATAATTGTTAGAATTTAGAAGAAAAAAATGACTTTTTTATTTGTGGTAAACTAAAAGATTTGGTTGAAGGTTTTCTTTGACTTAAGTTGAAAATAGATTTTATGAGTGCTTATTTTGTGTTTCATCCAATAAAGAATGGTTATGTTGTGACACATCGCTAATAAAAGTAAAATCATTTTTCTGGTTTCTGCTTCCAGCTCTATCGGTGATTATCATGGCCGTCTTCACCATTTTGTGCGCAAGATTTTCTCTGCAGGAAAAAAAGAATTAAATTTATCTGGGATTATTGGCTTTGAAACAGTTATAATTAATTATTTTTAATAAATATATTTAAAGAACTAGTAGTTTTACTTGCTGAAGATGGAATCCTGTAGAGACATTTGAAGAAATACAAGCTTTCCTTAGAAAACGAGGTTGGTCGTGGTTAGACCTTCACCTACACTTTGGCTTGTTTATTCCCCCGAACAATGCTGGGCACAGAGCAGATACTCAGTTTGTCTGAACAAAAATTAGCATCTGTTAGAGGTACCTGAATTCCAGTCACTATGCTGGGAACTCTTATCCCTTCCTTAGATGAGCTAAATTTTCTAGATTAATAAATGCTTGCTATTGCTAATTTTAAGGTAAATTAATTTTAACACTCTTATTTGCTAATTTTTGTTAAAGTTTCCAGGGTCCTCACAAAAGTGCTACATGATACATTGTTTTCCAGTTAAAATGAACGGAATTATTTTGGTGGGAAATTTTTAAATAAATTTTGAGTTTATTGCAAGCAAACTGAGGGTCAGTTACTGGTGTTGATGATGAATTTTCTCTGGATTCCCTGTATCTGGTCACTGAAACTTCCTTTTGTAACTCCCACAGAGAGTGTTGGCACCTTGCTCCTCCTGAACAAGTTCACTTTGGAGATTTGCAAGGGATTTGATTATGGATGTGGCCTACGGCTTGACAAGCAACTTCCTGAAAGGCTTTGCAATAAGAACTTTTTAGACAAAAATCATCCTGTCTCAGCTCAACCCTCTCCCTTCTGTGTAAGTCTGTTATTAGTCATGCAATGTTCAGTTTGCATTGGCCTTCTTAGGGAACTACAAGGACGTGATCTTAAAGAGACAGAGTGCTCATATCAAAGCAGTCCTGTAGTGTTTTAAGAAGATACTCTGAGGGAGAGAGAGCTACAGAGAATTCTAACGCTTCTTTTTTAAAAACCCAAGTTAACCTCAAACATGCTCCCTTTATCTCCTTAGAGCAGAAGACAAATTCTTAAACCTTAAAGAGAGCATTGCTATTTTAGGTGAAGTGATTTTTCCAGAAATGGAAGCCTGTTAGAATTCTGGTTTATCTCATGAATGTTGCCACTTTGAAAAGGATTTTTATTTGGCAACTTTTACTGATGAAGTTTTTTTGTGGGGGTTGGAGGGTGGAAGGTCTTTCTTCCTTTCTACTGATAAGATTATACTTAAATGAGATACTCGATAACATTAAGCTGGAAAGAGGATGACTTTGGTTGACCCACTGTTTAATCCAATTTCACATGCCAACTTTTACTACTTCACCCAGATTCCCTCTATTGAACTTGAGGGCCAGCCTGCCCCCCCCCCCCCGGGGTAACAGTCAATTAGTCCTCTTCCAGTGTGGCACAGAGCAGTCCTCCAGTCATCCTCTGTTCCCTGCAGCGTTCTTCCTGGGTGGCATCCAGCATGTTAGCATTTTGCACAGGACTCTGATTTCCTGTTCAACCATTCCCTATTCTGGGCTTATGATGACTTGATTCACTTGTATACATTATAAACTGAATACTTAAAATTCTCGTGTGGTGGGAACAGTGACCTCCATTTTACAGATGAGGAAAATAAAGATCATATAGGTAAATAATTGTTTAAAGGTCTCACAATTTAAATAGGGGCAAAGTGAAAATCAAAGCCATGCCTTTGACTTCATACTCACTCTTGCCTTTGCCAAAACTGCAGCTGTTGTTGCAGCCCAAGGCTGGGAAATGGTATAATCTGGACTAAATCAGGGACTGAAAGCAGAAAGCCAAATTAAAGGATCATTGTTACTAATGGGAAACTTTGCACAGCCTTTTTGCACCTACGGACTCTACCATGCCCTCAACCACATCACTGAAACTGGAAACGCAACCATCCTGCTAGTCTTTCAACCAGGGGGTTGCAAAGATTCACGCCTAGTAAGTGCCAGTGACACTGCAGCTATTTAATAGAGCAGCAGCGAAGCAACTTTCAGCAGCCCAGGTCTTCATCTGCTTCAGCTGAAAAGGCCAGTTATACTTTAATCTCAGTTATAGAAATGATTTGTTTTGAAAGCAAGCTGGCACATCTATAAAAGGATTTTTTTCCTATTATTTCTTTGATGCCCATTAATTTTTTTTTTTAAGTAAAGGACAAACTGAGCTACATTAAGTATAGAAATGATGTAGATCTCACTATTGAATGGGTGCTCTGGTCAGGAATCCGATAGACTGTAGCCAAAATAATTTGTTTCAACTTTTCAACTGTTAGGAGTAAAAATGCTAAGAAAATTCATGAAACAGTTTTGTGTACACAAAACATTTAATTTTTCTTGGTGGAAACCTACAATAGAATTTATATATCTAAAATAGAAATATAGTAGCCTTTATATTTTATATATATCTTTATCAGAAATTTCCAAACGGCACCACACTATTAAATATGAGTTTCAGTTTCTTCGTATCTCCAACAACACTTGATATGGTCAGTCTTTTTAACAGTAGTCATTCTGATAGGTATGTAGTGGTTTTACTTTGCTGTTTTACTTTGTATTTCTCTAATGAATAATCATGTTAAGCAATATTTCATGTGTTTATTTACTATTTGTATGTCTTCTTAGGTGAAGTGTCTGTCCAAATCTCTTTTGATCATTTAAAAAACTGGCTTTTTTTATTATTGGGTTTTGAGAGTTCTTTCTATATGTCATATATTTTTCGATGCAAGTTCTTTATTTCATATAATATTCATATGAAATAAATACATTTATATGTCTATAAATTCTTCCTCCTATTTTATGGTTTTTCTCCTTATTTTCTTCCCAGTAATTTTTAAAGAGTAGCAGTTTTAATTTTGATGATGTTCAATTACCAATTTGTTCTTTTATGGGTCATGAATTGAGTATATATTTAAAAATCTTTGCCTAACTCAAAGTCACAAAGATTTTCTTCTGTCTTATTTTCTAAATGTTTCATAAGTTTTCTTAAAGATTTTACTTATTTATTTTTAGAGACAGGGGAAGAGACAGAGAGAAACATCAATGTGTGTTTGCCTCTCCTGTGCCCTGTGCCCCCTATTGGGGACATGGTCCACAACCCAGACATATGCCCTGACTGGGAATCTAACCAGCAACCCTTTGGTTCCTAGGCCAGGACTCAGTCCACTGAGTCACACCAGCCAGGGCTAAATGTTTAACAGTTTTTAGTTTATACTTAGATCTATGATTTATTTTGAATTTTTACATATTGTGTGAAATATCCCAATGTATCCCAATTCATTTTGGAATATGGATATTCAGTTGATCCAGCACTTTTGTTGAAAAGACTGTCTTTTTTTTTCCACAGAATTATTTTTGCTCCTTTGTTAAAAATTATTGTCCCCATACATGTGAGTTTATTTCTGCTCTATATTTACATTAATATCACATTGTCTTGACTATTCTAGCTTTAAAATAACCTTTGCAATGGGGGAGCATCAGTTCTCAAACTTTGTTCTTAATTTTCAAAATGCTCTTGGCTATCCTGAGTATATCTTATTTTTATATGAGTTCTTAAATGTTCATTTTCTACAAAATAAGCCTTTGAAGATTTCGAATGGAATTATATTGAGTATATAAATCAATTTGGGATGAAGTGATACCCTGACCACACTGAATCTTTTGACTCAAGAACAAAGTATAATTCTTCTTTATCTAAATCTCTTTGGTTTCTCTAAGCAATCTTTTGTAGTATTATAGTTTTCAGAATACAAGTCTTTTGCATTTTTTTTATATTCATGTCTCCTAAATTTTTTGATACTGTTTTAACTGGTATTTTTTCTAAATTTGAATTTCTGGTTGTTTGTTGCTGATGTATAGAAATAAAATTGACTTTGTATATTGCTGTTGTATTCTGCAAACTTACTAAATCACTTACTAGTTCTAGGAGCTTCTTTGTAGGTTCCATTAAATTTTTTATACAGATAATCATGTCATCTGTAAATCAATAAGTTTTATTGTTTTCTTTTCAATCTGGACAATTTTTATTTCTTGTTCATGCCTCATAGCATTAGGCAGAATCTTCATTGTAATGTTAAGTAGCAGGTGAGGGCTTACACCGTTGTCCTGTCCCAGTGCCTGTTTTTTCCCAATGTGGTGTGAGATTGGATGGAAGTTTCTGTTTATGCTCCTTAACAGGTTGAGGGAGGTTTCTTTTTTCTCCCTAGTTTGCTGGGAATATTTATCAATTATCTTAAGTTTATCCAATGATTTTTCTGAGTCAATTGAATTGACCTTTTTTTATTAATTTTATTAATATGGTGAAATAACCTTATTTATTTTGAAATGTTCAACTAACCTTGAATTCCTGGAGTAAACCCAGGTTGGTTATAATGTATTACGGTTTTTATATATTGTTCAATTAAACTTGAAAAAGTTTTGTTTAGAATTTTTGCATTGATATTCATGAGGGATATCAGTCTGTAATTTTCTTCTCTTGTAATGTCTTTATATTTTGTTATCAGAGTTTTGATATCAGAGTAACATGGTCCTCATAAAATAAATTGGATTTCACATAGCATAATAGACCGGCAGCTGTAGGAGGGAGGAGGGAATAGTGGAAGGAAGGAGAAGGGACTAGTCAAAGAACGTGTATGAATGACCCACAGACATGGACAACAGAGGGGGGATTGACTGTGGGAGAGAGGGCTGAGCTGGGTTGAGGGGAAAAAGGGAAAAAATGGGACAACTGTAATGGAATACACAATAAAATTTTTTTAAGTAAAAAAGAAATCTCTAAAAAAGTTTAATCTTGTTTCTATATAAAGCTAAGAATTATTTTTTGAGAACACTTGGCTAATGATACGGTATTTTAATTTATAATATTATCAACATCTTTAGTTTTAACTTGTGATTTTTGGTATGATTTATTAACCCAAGAGATCACAAGAAATTTCCATTAAATTTGTGTTTGGATAGAAAAAATAAATACATAAATTGGAGAATATTCTCTCCTTTCAAGTTTCTGAAAGTGTTTATGTGGAATTGGTATTATTTCTTCCTTGTCAGATAAATAGAATCTACCAGTGAAGTCACCTGGGCCTGGGTGTTGAGCATCTGAGTACTGAGTACATGGAGGATGACTGAACAAGCCTTCCATTCTTACAGAGGCGAGTGGTCTGCAAATGTCAAAGAGATCAAGTTGGCTGATAATGCTGTTCAGGTCTTCTGTACCCTTAGTGATGTTCTGTTTACATTTTCATTTAATTTTTAAGAGCATGATATTCCAGTGTCTTACTGAAATTGTGGATTTCTCTGTTTTCTCTTTGTAGATCTATCACTTTTTGAGTCTTGAATCTTGAAGCCATGTTTTTAGGTGTAAGAAAATTTAAGATTGCACAGTATTAAAATAAAAAGAGAACCAACTGTATGGGAAAACATATTTTCCAATGATACCTCAAACAAGGGTTTAATCTCCAAAATATATAAAGAATTTACACAACTCTACTCTAAGAAGACAAGCAGCCCAATTAAAAAATGGGCAAAGAACTTGAACAGATACTTCTCAAAGGAGGACATACAGAGGATCCAGAGACACATGAAAAAATGCTCAATATCACTAGCTATCAGATGCAAATTAAAACCACAATGAGATACCACTTCACATGAGACAGAATAGCCATCATAAACAAAGCAACAAACAACAAGTGTTGGAGAGGTTGTGGAGCAAAGGGGACCCTAGGGCACTGTTGGTGGGATTGCAGATTGATACAACCAATATAGAAAGCAGTATGGAATTTTTTCAGAAAACTAAAAGTGGATCTACCTTTTGACCCAGCAATTCCACTGCTAGGATTATATCCTAAGAACCCTGAAACACCAATCCAAAAGAACCTATGCACCCCTATGTTCATAGCAGCACAATTTACAATAGCCAAGTGTTGGAAGCAACCTAGGTGCCCATCAGTAAATGAATGGATCAAAAAACTATGGTATATTTACACAATGGAATTCTATGCAACAGAAAGAAAGAAGGAGCTCCTACCCTTTGTGACAGCATGGATGGAACTGGAGAGCATCATGCTAAGTGAAATAAGCCAGGCAGTGAAAGACAAATACCATATGATCTCACCTTTAACAGGAACCTAATCAACAAAACAAACAAACAAGCAAAATATAACCAAAGACACTGAAATTGAGAACAGGCTGACAGTTACCAGAGGGGAGAGGGGAGGGCATTTTAGGGGAAAAGGGGAAGGGTTTACAGGAACAACTATAAAGGACACATGGATAAAAACTAGGGTGGTGGAGATGGGAGGGAGGTGGGGAGGGCTGGGGCAGTGGGCTGGGTTGGGGTAAAGGACAGAGAACTGTACAAGAACAACAATTTAAATAAATTTCAAAAAAGAAAATTTAAGATTGCTATGTCCTCTCTAGGAATTATCCCCTTTGCTATTCTTAAATGAAACTCCTAATATCTAATGATATTCTTTGCTGTGAAATCTGTGATGTCAGATATTAATACAGCCCCTTCAGATTTTTTATTTGTGCTAACATTATATCTTTCTTTATTGTCCTATTTTTTTATTGTGTTTTAACCTAATTGTCTTATTTTTTCAAGCTTTAAGAGAAAGTTTGTTGAGAGATTTGCAGAGGTAGAAGAAGTGTGGGGTAAAAGAAATGGCTCAGCAAACAAATTACAGAGGCAAAAGAAGGGGCCCTTGGAGCTTAGGAGAGAATTTAGGTAAAAGTAAAGCTCCTGGGGGTAAAAGTAAAATCTCCTGAGAGGGAGAGAAGGGAAGGGCATAGGTGTACTTCTGGGAAGGAAACCTCCCTGGGTCCTCTGTCCTAAGGGCTTTTAAGGGTGGGGATTCTAGGGGAGATCTCAGGAGAGGATCTCAATAAAATATTCATCAGCTTTCCAGGTATGTCCTTTCAGGGTCTAATTGTCTTTTTTATTTGAAGTGTATTTCTTGTAGATAGCATATAGTTGGTATTAATTTTATATAAAATCTGACAATTCCTTCCTTTAATGTGGGGTATTTAGACCATTTATTTAGTTTTCTATCCATTATCTTGCTTGCCCATGGTAACCCCTTTGGTTGATAAACTTGGGCCTGTCTCATGTATGATCACATTACTAAAAAAGGAGTGAAGGGGACTTTTTATGGCCATTTTATAATCATAAAAAATAGTGGACAAATTGCTTAATGATTTTTTCACAATTTTCAACATTAGTGATTTTTTAAAAATTCTGTTTGCAAGTTAAAATGCTTGTCATTGTTTCTTTAAAAAAACAATAATGTTCCATATCCCTATGCATAAAGGGCTTCTTTTATTTATAAGGTTGAAAATTCTGAATAATTTTTAGCAGTGTTTATTTATACCTCCTTTTATACCAGTTAAGCATTTCTTATATTACATTTTATTTGCTTGTTAGTTATATGCTATAACTATCAATATTGTTATCACAGTGATTTATAGTATTCATCTTCAACTTACTTGTCTCTATCTTCAAATTTTATTATACCACTTTATTTTTAGTATAAAAATTATACAGTAGTATACTTTCAGTTTTTGCTCTCCTGACCTTTGTGCTAACATTCTCATAATTTTCTTTTACATATGCTATGAACTTCCCATTACATTATTATTTTTGTTAGCAGTCAATTATCTGAAAAAAATTAAATACAAATAAACCTCAAATATTTATATATGTAGTATAATTATAAATATTTATAAATCATAAGTATAGAAGTATAATGACTATAAGCATATATATATTCATGTAATTATCCTTTCCATTGCGCTTTAGTTTTTTTTATAAATCCATATTTCCATCTAGCAAACTTTTTCTCCTGTTTGAAGGACATCTTTAACATTTCTTGTAATGTGGGTTTGCTGATAATTTTTTAATGTTTATTTTGCCTTCACTTTGAAAGATATTTGTACTAGATATAAAATTCTAAGTTTGCAGGGGTTTTTTTTTCCTTTTACTAGTTAAAAGAATTTACCGCATTCTTTTCTCAAATAGCTGATTTTTGGTCAGACACGTGCTATCTGTCATCTTTGTTCCTGTATACAGAAAGTATTTTTTTTCTTCTACTGCTTCTTAGATTTTTTTCTTTATTACTGGTGTCGAGCAATATTTTTAATATTTCTTGTACTAGGGGTTTATGGATATATGAGTTTGTAATCTTAATAAAATTTAAACAATGTTTTAGTCATTATTTTTTCAAAAATGTTTCCTTACTTGCCTTCTCCTCTAGGGACTCCAATTAGACTATTGATATTAGGTTTTCAAATTTGTCCCTCAGTTTACTCTAGTGCTCTTTTAATATTTTAAAAGTCTCTCTTCTCTAAGTCAATTCTGGGCAGTTTTTACTGATTGATTGATATCCTTATTAAAGGTCATTTTTTTCTACCTTTCTGTGGGCCTGGCAATTCTGGTTGGATGTCAAACATTGTGAATTTCATTTATGAGGTGCTAGATGTTTTTTATATTTTATATAAATATTTTTGAGTTTTGTTTTTTGACACAGTTAATTCACTTGAAAACAGATCCTTCCAGGTCTTGCTTTTTAAGATTTGTTAGGTGACAATGGAACAGTGCTCAGTTCAGAGCTAATTACTGTTTTTGTGCACTTTACCCAATGCCTCATGAATCATGAGGGTTTCCATGCAGCTGGTGGGAATACGAACTCTTTCCATCTTTGAGGGAATCCCAGGCATTATTATCTTAATTCTTTTAAGCAATTCTTTCCACAGCCTCAAGTAGTTTCTCACACATATAAACTGGTCACTACTCAGCTAAATACTTGAAGGTAACGGCAGATTCCCGAGTTTTCTCTCTCTGTAGCTCTCTGTTCTCAGGTATTCTGTCCTGAAAATTGTAGCCACTTTGGTCTCACTAGACTCTCACCTCTGTCTTCTTCACTCAGAGAACCCACTGGGCTGCGCCTGGCTTTCCCTCCCTGCATTGCAGCCTGGAAACTCACCTCCTTTGATTCCTACCTCGCAGGGTCATTGACCTCATGTACAATGTCTTATAAGTCTTTATTTTATATATTTTTTTCTGCTTCATATAGTTTCATGTGTGAGGATAAATATGCTCTGTTACTGCATCTTTGCTGGATGTAGAATTCCTTCATTTTGTGTATCTGAATTTTTATCTTGTATTGTTTTCTTTATATGTGAAGAACTTCTTACATATAGCATAGGACTAAGGAATCCTCTTAGCTTTTCTTTGTATGAGATGTTCTTATTTTCTCTTTCCTTTTAAATGACAATTTTCACTGGTTCTACAATTGTAGATTAAAAGTTATAATTTACAGTTCCCATTTCAAAGATGTAATTTCATTATTGTAGCCTTAACCTCCAGTCCTCAGAATGTAACTGTATTTGGAGACAGGGCCTTTAAAGAGGTGATTAAGGGAAAATGAGCTCATATGGGCCTCAATCCAATACGACTGGAGTCCTTATTATACGAAGAGGAAATGTAGATACCAACATCCAGAAAGAAGACCTTGTAAACACACCAGCAGAAGATGGCATCTATGAGCCAAAGAGAGAGGCCTCAGAAGAAATGAACCTGTCAACATCTTGCTCTTGGGCCTCTCGACTTCAGAACTGTGAGGAAATAAATTTCTGTTGTTCAAGCCCTTCAATCTGCAGTACTTTGTCATGGTAGCCATAGCAAACTAATACATCTGCCTCGCACATTTCTGCCCAGAAATATGAAAGTATTTTCATCTTTATTGCTTAATATGTAGTGTGACCACTTTTTCTCTAGTTGTATTTAAGAATTTCTCTTTATGGCTGGTTTTCTGCAAGTTGATTAGGGTTACCTGCCTTGATGTTTTCTTTTGTTTTACGTGCTTGGTATGTGTTATGTTTATAGATTTCATCAAGTTCGAAAAAAGTTGGTTATTATAATGGAATATTCTTGTACCATCCTTCTTCTGGGACTCCACTTATACGTACATTAGATCACTTACCGTTACACTACAGGTCCTTCTCTCTCAGTTTATTTTCCCACTTTTTCCCGTTTCTGCTTCTATCAGTTTCTGTTGCTGTACCTTTAATTTTAGTGGCCTTTTCTTCTTCAGTGTCTTTTATTAACCATGTCCAGTGAATTTTTAAATTTCAGATATTTTTCAATTCTAAAGCAATATTTTCGTATCTCCCATTTCTTCCTTTATGAGGTTAATCATCTTTTAAATCTTGAACAGATTTATATTCATTTAATGTCTTTTCTAATTCTACCATTATTTTTGTTTCTGCATTTGTTTTTTCCTGGATAAGGCTATATTGTTTTGCTTCTTTGCATGTCTTATAAATTTTGACTATATGGTAGCCCTCTCAACATCATTGTTTTCATTTCTAGAAGTTTGATATAGGTTATTTTTACATATAATTGGATGTTTGATTTCATTGCCATTTTTAAACACTAGTGAAGTTGATTTTGACAGATAGTTAAGTAACTTACCATCAGCTTGAGACCTTAGAGTCTTGCTTTTAAGCACTATTAGTACAGGTCTAGAATAGCTTCTACTCTGTGGCTAGTTGACTCCATCACTAAACTACACTTTTTTTAGTGTCCACAGTGAATAGTCTGGAGCTGCAACAGGGATTGGATTCTGGCAGATTGTGTGTTGCCACCCAGCCCCGTGGGAGCTCTGACAACCCTTCATTTCACAGGACTCCAGCAGCTCCCTTGCGGAGTTCTATCCTATGCATGTGTGATGTTACATTCAGGAACAGATTCGGGGGCCCCCCATTCAGATTTCTGGATGTATTTTCTGCATAGCTCCCATCTCTCTACATAAAAATTCAAGTTGCTCTGGTCTCCCCAAACTCTGAATTTGTTGTCTGTGCCCTGTTTGAGTTCTGTTTTCCTACTGTATGGGCCATTAAAAAAAAAAAAAAAAAAAAAAAAAAGGTGAGCATAAGGGTGCTTAAGGGTGAGCCTAGTAATCATCAGAGTAGTTTTTCACCTCCTAGATCGTAGTCCTGTACTGTCTGTTTTCTACTATCTGACTATAGCTGTGGCTTATATTTTGTGCCGTCTACAGGTTATTTCTCCTTGAACAGCAGGATGGCAAGTCTAATCCCAGTTGCTTTAACATGGCCAGAATTTGAAATCCTACAACTATGATTTTATTTTTAAAAATGTATGTGTAGGTTGTATTATGGAAAGGCAACGGTTCTATAAAAAGTCTGTTTTATGTCTTTGTCAGATTTTGTTTTATTTCTAGATATATTTATGCGTATGTCAAAATATGAATCAATGCTGAAATTGAAAAGTACACCTAAGTGTTCATTTAGATGGGTATATCAAAATTTTAAAAATCCACATAATTATGTATTATAATAACTATCTTCATACAGACCTGAGTAGTAACTAAAGTATACAGTGAATAGCACATGACATTATTAATACAAGAGGATTTGTAATAATCTTGGAGAAAATAAAAAGAGAAAGGCAGCTATGTTTAAGATATAATTTTGAAATTCATTTTAAGATAAGAATAATACTTTTAAGAAGGAAAAGGAGAAACAGAATAAATTTACATCCTGTACCACATATGCTTTTGAATATATTTAAGTTAGATTTAAATTAAATCTATGTGAAACTTTAAAAATTCAATTAAACATTTCTTTAGCATATAATATGTTTAAATAAGTGTAGTGTTATTAGCCAAAAAAATAGAAGACACATATTTCCTAAATCTAAGAAATTTACTATTTAGTTGGGGAAATAAGACAGGAAAAAAAGTCAAGTACTGCCAAATGAGTGTAAGCATTAGTAGAATATTTAGGTCTCTGCAGTTTGTAGAGAATTCAGAATTACTAATATACATTATACCCACAAGAATCCAATGGCATTCGGTCATGATAAGGTACTTTGTTAGGACGGTAAGCAGCAGAAGCCATAATGCCCTAAAACCTCCATGGCTGAATGCCATTTTCATTCTTCAGAAGGAGTGTTGTTGCTCTCAATGGCATCCTTTCTACTGTCTTCGGGCAAGGAGACTGAGTTACTCAGACAGAAGCTGCATTCTAAACTCTCTGTTCTAGCTTGTGCTTCAGACAGCCACAGGCATGCACCAGGTAACTAACACTCTGTTTGATTAATCCATTTCTAAATCATGTATCTGAAGTTTTTGTGTGCAAAGACTAAGAGGCACTCTAGGGTGACTTAAAGTACAGAAGGTGCGGCTTTATGTAAGCAGAATCCATGAGAATGGAGTTTTGCGAACAAAGGATATATAAGCTTGGACTTCAGACCATACTGAGCAATGAGGATGATCACCGCAAAATTGTTTACACATGAAATTTATAGCAGAGTATTATTTGTATTCTATAGAAAAATGATTTTAGCGTGAATATAGTACATTTAATTTTAACCTAGTTCTGACACGACTTATTTCATCAGGAATAAGAAGGCTTACCAATAAACAGGTATTACTGCCTTCCCCCTTCTTTCTAGTGTTATCCCACACATTTCTCCTCTTTTCACCTTATCTCTTCTGTCAGAGTCCTGTTTCCTGGCCCCTCATCTCTCTCAGCCATCCTTTCTTTTTATATGTATGCGTGAGGGAAGGGGTTAATATTTCTGAAACACTTCATTAAAATCAGTATTCAAACATCTAAATGAAGGCATTCTTCCACATAATTATCTTGGGAAACTATGCAATATGCTAATAACATTGGCATTGCTTGTAACCTTTTTAGAATCCATCTTTCACAAACAGGTTATCCATTCAGATATTGAGGGGCTTCTTGATTTCTTCTAGTTTTTGATGATTATGAACAAATGTGCATAACACACAGGTGCAATTTTTTTTTTATTTGGGCATAAGTTTTTAACTCAAATGAGTAAATATCTAGGACTACAAATGCTGGGCATGTTTTAAGACTATGTTTATTTTTGTAAGAAACTGCCAAACTTTCTCTCACTAGGCTTGTGCCATTTTGCAGTCCCACCAGAATGGATGAGAGTTCCTGTTGCTCTGTACCCTTACTAGCATTTGGTGTTGTCAGAATTTTGGATTTTGGCCATTCTAATAAACATGTAGTAGTATCTCATCGTTGATTTAATTGGCATTTTTTTCTGATGAGATATGATATTGAGAGTATTTTTTATCTGCTTATTTTCCATCTGTATATCTTCTTTGGTGAGATGTCTACTTGAATCCTTTGCCCATTTTTAAATTTAATTGTTTTCTTATTGTTGGATTTCAAGGGTTCTTTGTCTAGTTTGGATACAAGTCACTTATCAGATAAGTGTTTTGCATATATTTTTCCTGGTTTGTGCCTTGCCTTCCATTCACTTAATATCTTTCAGAGAGCAGAAGTTTTCAATTTTAGTAAAATCCATTTATCAATTTTTTTCTTGTATTTTCTCATATTTTTAGTGTTGCATGTAAAATCTCATTCCCAAAGTCAAAGCCATCTGTAAGTTCTCCTATGTTGTCTTCTAGGAGTTTTATAGTTTTGCATTTTACATTTAGGATCATGATCCATTTGGAGGGTTTTTTTGTGTGAAAGATGTAAGGTCTGTGTTTAGATTCACATTTTTGCATATGAATGTCCAATTGTTCCAGCTCCATTTGTTGAAAAGACTATACTATTTCTATTGAATTGCCTTTGCTTTTTTTTTTTTTTTGATAAAGATTCAGTTGGCTATATTTGAGTGGGTCTGGTGTTTTTCTGTATTTTAAAAAATGATACTAGATTTTTTAAAATGAAATACAAATAAGAATACAAGGTAGTTTATAAAGCAAAGGCTTCCATTTGGTAGATGATTGAATAAAGTTGGTTTTGCTCCCTTGTTTCAGAAGTCACTCCAAACCAACAATGATAATGGCAGATGCAGACACAGGTTATAACTTTGATGGCAGTCGGAGATTTTTCTTTCTACTTTGAATTACAGCATCTAAGAAAAGGATTGCCAGATGTAGTGCTGGTTATATGAGGATGCGAGGATACACCTAGATTTTTTTATGTGGGGCTGTGAATGTCTAAACAGCTGGAATTCCCCAGGGTCTACACAGCCTCCTAGGAACGGTGCATTCTTTGGAACAAGAGAAATGGGTGATTGGGTTAGCAGCAGAAACTTTCCTGCAAGTGATTATAGTCCACAAAGAAGTAAGCACACGCACACTCAGTCCTGCGCCGTTAAGCAGTTCAGTATAAACCAGAAAGAATTTCTCATATTTTGGAATTCTGGCCTCTGGTGTATAAACTTCTTTAACAACTGATAGAGGATAAACTTGCTTCATTTAAAGATGACTAATATTTATTTAAAAATTTGAGATATGGTAAAAAGTCAGAAAAGGAACAGAGAAAGCAGCAGCCAGAGAGTAGTAATAAAAATATTGCCCCAAATATATGAAAATTGGGATCAAACACAAGCATGCATTTAAAAAATTTAATAAAATATTTGCCTTTTTATATAAAAATGAATCAAAGCAGAAATATGAAGGCTCAGATAGATTGTCATTTTCATAACTTTGATCTAAATAGCCTCAAGGAAATGGAAATACTAGGAGCCCCTGAAGATAGAAGCACTTCCAAACTCCTTCGTAGATTAGGTACAATAATCACTTAAATGGGATTTAAGAAGTATCAACAACCAAGTCATCCCCCTCTAACCCTCCTCCACCTGCCAACCTTGGCTTTATCCTTTCCTTCCACCTAACACAGCCAGAAGTAAAGACGCTCCTCTAGGTCAGATGGACAGTTGTGTATCAGCATGTCCACTTGGAAACAGCGGCTCGGATGACCAGAACTTTTCTTGGGAAGGCAGTGCCTTTTGTTCCCGTAACTCCAAATCTGAATATGAGACTGTATTAGCAATCAGCTGTGTGACTGTAAGCAAAGTACTCAGCTTCTGGAATAGTTTCTGTCTGTGACATGCATGTATATGATGTTTGCACCATAGGTTGTTAGCTGTTTTCGTTGTCATGATGTTTGGGAAGTACTTACATATAGTGTCTAACACACAATAGACAGCATTCAGCCTGGGATGCGCAGTTCCATAGGGTAGCATTCTCAGTGTGGAACAGGGAGGCCCTTGGTAGCCAATTGGGGCACTGATTGTTATTACTGGCTTCTCATTTGGACTAGCACAGGGAAATAAACTGTGCTCTTGCTGTTTAGTTACTGTCGCCTCATAGCCTCCATAGGCAGGATGATGCATTTAAAAAGAACCTAAGCTGATAGAAGAGGTTCCCTGGTCAAAGTTCCCATTTTTTTTCTTCATTGATTTGGGAATCCAAGTCAGTTAAGGATTTGAGTCCCCTGTTTCCTCATCCGGCAAATGAGAGAGTTAGACCAGATGAGCTGTAATGCTTTTTCTAGACTTTTCTGACTGACAGCCTGGGTCCCCTTTAATCCTTTTATGCCAGTACAGTTGCCCACAGAAAATCTTGTTCTCAAAATGGCAATGAAATTCATTGAACATGAATTCCCAGGGGATAGGGGAAATGGGCCAGACTTCTGCAAATATGTGGCATCTAGTCCTTGGCAAGAAAAGGAAGTTGTCAGACTGAGCTTAAAAATATTCCTTTTCCTTTATAAAGTATTGATTAAATCTGCTTAATCATTACTGTAACTGTTTCACAGAGAAAGGTACAAAGAGCTCAGGGAGCTAGCAGATCAGAGAAAGGTGTGAGAAGTCAAGGGTTAGTCATGTTTATACTTAAAGTAGAACCTCCTCCTCTTCCTATTGTCCTCTTTCTCATCTTCCTTTTCCTCTTTTTAATTTGAAGGAGTTGACCAGTTGCTCAAAGACCTGAGAGTGGGCTGGAGCTCTGTCCACTTGGAGTGTCACTCCCTTCCCATCTCCCCCGGCAGTTACCCCTGGTAACTAATGCAGGATGAGAACACACGTAAGTTGCTTTGAAAGGAAAACCATCACATCTACTCCCACTTTCCTAACAGGTTTTCTAAATCTTCAATAAGTTTGTGTTAGCTGGGAATGAATGTCTGAATTTAGGCTTCAAAAATGTTCCTCCCCCACCCCAATCTGTATAATTACTGTTGTTTTCCTGAAGCCTTTCAAAATACTATAATTAACAGATTGGCAGATAACCCATATAACTGCAGTTAAGGCAAATATAGTATGCAGCTGTCTTTGCATTAAGTGATTAAATCAAATAACATAGTTTTGAAGTACATTTATAAAGCATAAATTTACCTCCTGGCAAAACTGTCTTAAGTAACACACCCTACGCCATCTGTTCACTCAGTATTAATACCATATTTCCCAGGACTACAGCTACAGAGAGCAGAGCGACCAGCTGTGCAGAACCAAGAGGCGCTGAGGGATCCTTTCGAATACTCAGCAAGTTTGGATCCTCTTAAGGACGCTCATAGTGATTGTGCATCTGAAACACACATACAACTATCACATGCATGTAGACACATGCATGTATAGCACATGCACATAGTATATGTACCACCTCAGGATACCAATGACTGCTCACATTCCATGAACAAATCAGTAGACTCATATGAGTATTTATCCAAGTACTTATTCCTTCATTAAATTATTTACTCATCAATGACCTACTCGTTTTCTCCATTGATCTGACCAGGCACTAAGTGGCAGGGATCTGAAGGGGAACAGTGCTGGCTCCTGCTATCATGGCGCTCACAGTCTAGCCCAGGAATCTTATTGGTAGCCCACATTAGATGGGGGTGGTTTTAAGAGAGGATAGAAAGCCAAACAAACCTAACCTCATTTAGACTTTATAAAATCAACAACTATATATATTTTGCATTCCAGAATATTTACAATAAAAAGGTTCATTCAGAATTTTTTCCAGAACCTTCTGTGAGCAGTGGTAGACTCAGTGATCAAATAGAAAAAGACATTTACAATCTGGTAAGGAAAACTGAAAGGAGCAGTAAAAAGAAATGCTAAGATGGATGATTCAGAGTATTGTGCAGGGTTTTAGAGAACTGAGCAAGTACTGAGAAGTGAGAGGCCTGAGCGGGTCCGAGGAGCAGTGGTTATCAACCCCAGCTGCACATTAGAATCATCTGGGAGTCTTAAAAACATACTTGGCCAGGTCCCTCCCTAGATAAATCAGATCAGAAAGTCTGGGGATGGGGCTTGGGCATGTCTCTCTCATTTTTACTTTCTTGAGGTAATTTTAATGAGCCTTGGAAGTGCAAGGATAGAGCTTACAAAGACATAACTTACGGCTCTGAGGGACTGGACAGGTCATCCTGGCCAGTACTCTCACAGGCAGAGATGGTAAGTGAATCTCCATGGCCTCACAGCTCACTCAAGGCGGACACCCAACTGACTTTCCAGTTTCCAAACTGGGGGCCCTTTTATTACATAGCACTTTCTAGATTTTCAGAATATAGTGAAAACCTAAGCCAATCACAAAAGGTTAGCTTTTTCATCAAAGTTTTCAAAATGAGAGTACTTTGGGGATGAAAGCAAAGAACAAGCATACAAATAATCAGGTGGAAATAAAAGACCAGATATTATTATGTGAAGAAAAGTAGAAGTAGACAAATGTTGTGGTTTTCATAAAATACCATGAATGCAAGCATCTAAGGTCATCTTTTATTGCTGTTATCACCCGATAGTTTCTTTAGCAGTACCAGTTGTTCGACCTTTTGGAGGACAGCATCATACAAAATCTTGTCTCCCCCAGAATCCATTTTCCTCGTGGGAACTGTGATACCTTCTTATTAGATAGATACAGAGCTTTCTGTTGTTGCTGTTTAATTTAAAAAGATAAAGACTTTCCCCCTTGATTAAAGTCTGAGTTACATAGAGCTGTCAGGATGAACTGCAAAAGAAGATATTTTGAGTTTTGTTTTACATCAACATTTATTACTGGATCAGCAGCTACATTTGATGTGCATATAATTTATCAGTAGTCTTTATCTGGAGGCAGAAATAGATTCCATAATTCTTATGAATCACATATCCTCCAGGCATTTTTTTAATCTCACTTTTGTTTACTATCTCTTGTAAAGAACAGTTCTCCTCTCAATTCATAAAGAAGCAGTTCACAGAAGACTAGTATCTGGCCTACCCCAATATTTTTCATTTTATTAGTCAATGGGAGTTGGCTTTATGCTACCCAACTTATAATTTATAACCGGAACAGACAATTTAATCATTTTAGGATGTGTTCAAGCACAGCTCACAGTTCCAACAAGGCCGCTCCCTTTCTCCAGAGCCCCTCCCTGTCAACAAGGCTTTTGCATTGTAAGAAAGCGAACAGTCCTTCTTTTCAGTTGTTCCTTGAGTCCAAATGTGTATTGAAACACTTTATGACCCTGGTAATGTGAGAAGTAAAGTGAGGCTCCAAGAAGGAAAAAAAAGAATGGGGAGCCCCTTGAGGTCACATAAAAATTAAGTGAAAAGATGGCACAATTATTTTGACAGCGGGTGGGATCTCTAAGCTGTTAATTAAGAGACTAACCATTAAGAACATGACGACTCAAGTTTCTAGAGGTTTACCAATTCTTTCCTGGTATTTTGAGAAGCCTTGATTGTATGGTACTATTTTTAAATGTCATGTTATAGCTTTTATGAAATGACAGAGGAAGCTAACAAACTGATCATCCCTGAGGGGACAAGTGGAAAACCACTGTATGCCAGATTTTCATTTTACATAACTCAGAACTATTTACCCTATGGACAAAAGACCATTTATTATGAGAAATAGGTGATAAAATTAAACATGCCTATGCTAGGCCAACTAATAAATCAGGTAATTTGCTGCCCTAGGCAGCAGAATGATGGGATGAATAGTTGGATGGACAGACTGAAGAACAAAAAGATGGCAGACTGCATCAGTACTCGTGTAAACAAATACAAGGTAATATGAGCTAGATCGTGTCCACATCAAATAGAGGAAAGCAAGAAGCTCCAAGAGAATTAATTGCAAACTGGTAGATGGGCTATACGCTCACTAATGACAGCAGGAGTAACTCAAGCAGAGCTCTGAGTTCTTTCTGGCAGGAACATTATCTTTCTCCTCTCTGTGTCCTCAGCATCTTTCATTATTCCTCTCATTCAGTGCTAGTGGTTCAATAATGTTAGAAAAACAGAGGTAAAGGAAAGGAATAAGGAGGACCTCATAGATGCAAATGCTATCAAATTCCATATCAGAGAACAAGAATGTGAGCTTTTTCTTTAGAGTTGAAAAGAATCTTGATATAGCAGGAAGAAAACAATTAGATTAGAAATAAGTGCTTTGAGATAGTATTCTAGAGAGCCCTGAAGAAGCCTCAATGAAGCGGAGGCATGTTGGAGACAAGGCTGAGGAACAGGTGAAATGCACAGGCTGTGTAGCTCATGACAAAACTGTGGGCCCCAGTTTCTTATTATGTAAGAGGGAAAGTTGAACTAATTGACCCCTTAGATCCTTTCAAATATCTAACGTACATTTTTCCAAGGCCTGTGTTCCATTCTTGAAATCCCTTGTCCGACTCCTTGAAAATAAAGATGATTATGTTCTCTTCTGGGGACAGGAGGCAGAGAGCAGAAATATTGGTCATTATATTATTCTTCCAGAGATGTTGTAATTTGAAAAGTTTTTCTTGTATCTCAGTGTGATTTTATTATAAAATGCTAAATCTGTAGGATTTCTTAAAAGTAACACCTGGAAAATGGATTTGAGACAAAAATCACTTAAGAAGCAACTTCTGTAAAAACATGTCTATATTTTGGTATGTATTTGCAAGTATATATGTCAAGTGCCAAAACCTTTGTGTTCTTTCCCTTTTAATGAAAATCATTCCATAATATTTAGCCTGGAGCTATAGAATAGAGCCTTGTGTTTCATTGTCTTAAGCTTCCAAAATGGGAATTTCCACCTCCTCACTCAAAAATCTGGTGAAGCCCGTCCTTCATCCCCGAATTTAGCAGTCTGCAGGTTCCAAATGCAATTCATGCTCCTCAAGAAACCATCAATTTCTTTCCAGATGTTTACACTGATGCGCACAGAGTGCAGAGTACTGAGCACCTGTGCTGTGTACTTGTTTCTGTTCTGTAAAAGGTTGGCAACAGAACGTTTCTGTTAGAAGAAAATGATAATTATAAATTGGTTTTCAAAAGAGGAAATGAAGACTAAGGGAGATATACCAAAAGTGAACAAGAGGCCTGGTAAAGGAAAATAGGGCAAGTTTATCCCAACGAAGAAAAGCTTTGAAGAGAAATAGAATGTAAGTCAAATCTGCTAACTCAGAACTAGGAGGGGGCCCAGAGGAAGGGAAAAGCCTGAGATAGGTGAAAGGGCTCTTTGGGGGATCACTACAAAAAGGCTGCAGTGGATCGGGTCTGCCTTGGAGTTGGTCCTCAGTAGGTCACATTACAGGGCACTGATGCTAACTTACAGAAACGGAAGGATGGAACACTGCATCTTGGGAAGGAGAATCAATCTATAGACTTGCGAGACTGTGTTCCATAGATTGTGGAGCTAGGAGCTTGTTAGATGCACTCAAAAAAAAAGAAGGGAAGGGGAGGGGAGAAAAAAAAGAAAAAAATGTGGAGTCTTCTGAATAGAGACATTTCAGGTCTAGTAACACTGCCACTGGTTCTATTAGTATTCTTAATCATAAGTACTATTTATCACATGACCAAGCATTTTTATCTCTGTTTCCAGATAAAGACACTGAAAGAAAGAAGTAAAATATTTCTCAAGTTATGCAGCTGGCATGTTACAGGGTAAGGGTTTCAAATCATGATATTAATATAAGTTTTTTAAACATAGTCTTTTTAAAAAATATTTTATTTACTTATTTTAGAGAGAGGGGAATGGAGTGAAAAAGAGAAGGAGAGAAACATCAATATGTGGTTGCTCCTCTTGTGCCCCCTTCTGGGGTCCTGGCTCACAACCCAGGCATGTGCCTTGATTGGGTATTGAACCTGTGATACTTTGCTTTGCAGTCCGGCACCCAGTCCACTGAACTACACCAGCCAGGGCTTAATGTGATTTTTTAAGTTTTTACATCTTTATAGGTAATGTATATTTTATTTTTATTTTATTTTACCGAATATTACTTAAAACCCATGTTGACAGTGTTAGAACCACAGTTTTGATAAGAAGGGCCCAGTGTTTTTGTCTGAGACAGAACCTAATAAAACTGATTAGAAGTTGAAATCTCTCACTTTGAGGGGTTGGGTGTGATGGTGACAGATGTGGGCATCAGAATCTGTTCATCTCAAGGGGATTTAAACTCACTGGGACTGATAGGTGGGACATTTCTTAAAACCATTTATTGGAAAACAATTTGAAACTTACAGAAAAGTTCCAAGAATAGTAAAGTGTGCTCCAACACCCTTTACCCAGATTCACTTAGTGCTTATCATTTCTCCTATTTGCCCTCTTTCTATCTTATGAAAATTATTCTTTGTCCCAAATTTTGAAATTCAGTTGCATTCATGATGACCCTTTCCTTCTAAATACTTCAGTGTGCATTTCCTAAGAAGAAGAAAATTCCACAGCTCGGTTATCACCTTGAGTAAATCAACGTGAGCACTCTTCTTTTAACTTACCTGCCATCTCTATTTCAGTTTTGTCAACTCACCCACCCGGAAATGTGCTTAAGAATTAAGACCATAAGTGGTATGAATCTCTTAAATATCTGGCTAACACGGGTAGACAAAACAGACACGGGAGCACCGCGATATCGCTGACCCCACCAGCTGTTTTTAACAGCTTTATGGAGGTGTAACTGATATCCAAAAACTTCACATATTTAATGTATACCATTTGATAGATTTGAACATAGGCATACACTTGGGAAATGATAACCACAATTGAAGTAATAAACATATTCATCACCTGGAAGGTAGTTCTGAGTCTCTAAAATCCTCTGATCGGACGCTATCCATCTGTACTCAAGGAACCAAATCCTACTGAATGGAGCATATACGTCTGTAAAGACCTGGGAATCCGTGACCTTCAGCAAAGGGCTGCTGGTGGAAATGTCAGCTGAGGACCCCATCCAGGAAAACCTTTGTTACTTGAGTTTTCAGAGAAGAAACAATGGGAAGTTATTTTTATCCACTTTGAAAATGAGTAGCAGAGATAGAAACATGATCATAATTAATTCAATCCAGAAAAGCCTATTATTCATGAATAATGAATGTCTGCACTTGCCTAGAAAGAAAGGAGTGAGAATTTAGTCGCAGATTTAATCTTGTCTTTCAGCATCTACCCAGAGCCAGGAGGAGGATCAGAGGTGGAGCATTAACATGTAAAGTTCTGCCCATTCAACTCTCTGCTTTCCACATGTTAACCTTAAACTCTCCTTTCCATGAAGACCCAGGTCCTCAGTCTCTGAGATGACAGTTTTTAGAGGGAGCCCTTCTCAGAAACGAGGGCTCCAGGAAGGAACTTCAAAGGAAGGCCATTAGCACCCAGGAGGTTCTCAGACTCCCTGCTCTGACCGTAGGAATGAAAGAATGACGGAGCTGCGCAGTGGGGCGGCCCACTGAGGGTGTGAGATTCAGTGGGCATCAGTAAGGGTTGGCAGACCAATAGAACCAATGAGACATGTACACGTGGAGAGATTTATTTAAGGAATAGGCTCACAGGATTACGAAGGCTACAGGTGCAGGGTCTGCATGGTGGACTGGCAAGCTAGAGACTCAAGAAAGAACTGATGTGGCTCAAGTCTGAATGAAGGCCATATGCTGGAAAATGTCTTCTTGCTTGTGGGTGGTCTGTCTTTTGTTCTACTCAAGTCCTTTAAGCGATTGAGTGAAGGTCACCAGCATTTTGGATGGCCATGTTCTTTCTGAAATGCACAGATTTAAATGTTAACCTTATTCACCAGCGCCTTCACTGAAATGTCCACTCTGTGCAAGTGTTGACAAGTGCACAGTCATGCGTCTTGTTTTTTTTTTTTAATTTTTATAACTCTTGTTTTGCCCTGGCAAACTTAAGTTGCCATTTAAAGTATTTGTGACCAGTCTTCTTTCTTTTTCTCTTTATTGCTCCAGTCATATTACTAACTTCACATCTCTGCTTATGTCCTTATTTTAAATTATAATTTTTCATACTTATATAGCTGAACTAGAAAAATAATTTAATAATAACATTATAAAAGCATTGACTTTAGTTATCAATTGAACATGCATAGATATAACCTGTAATGTTTTCTTAAGGTATGAACATATTACAGTGTGGAGTTGGTGCATAGTAAAAAAAGGCATTTGAACTGAATTCATTGGTGCTGGCTCTGTCAACAACCTGCTTATACTTAGTATTAGAAAAGCTGCACCAGCGCCTCACACCCAGTACAATGCAGGGCACGATTCAACAGTTAGAGCACAATGGAAGGCAAGCATTGTGCTCAGTTAAAACATAGTTCACACTGTCTATTGATGGACACTTACTTTGCTTCCATGGCTTGGTGAATGATGCTGCCACAATCATGGAAAAGCAGATTTCTCTTCCAGACCCTGATTTCAGTTCCCTAAATACATACGTATACCGAGAGGTAGGATTGCTGGATCATAAGGTCCTTTTATTTTTAATGTTTTGAGGATAGTCTATACTGTTTTTTATAGCAACTAAATCTGTTTATATTTCCCTCAACAGTGCACAACAGTTCTCTTTACTCCACATTCTCCCCAAAACTTATTTTTTAAATAATAGCCCTCTTTCTCCAAAGAAGATGTACAGGTGGCCACCAGCTAGATGTAAAGATGCTCAGCATCACCAGTCATCAGGGAAATGCCAATCAGAAGACAACTATCCCCACCTCAGCTTTGGGCTAAGGCCACACTCTTTCTGGGAATCTCCCAGCCAATGGACTGAGCATGTGGAGGGACTCTCAGACCTGGCCATTTTGGTGGGATGGGGCCAATCAACAATCTTCTATTCACAGTCCCTGTTGGGTTAGCTAAGAGTGTGTCCCCTGCTCCTCTGCCAATCCTGCCCCCTCCCCGCCCTCTCCCTGCGTCTCTGTCACCAGGGTCAGACCTGCACTGCTGTCTTTGGCTCTCCCTCTCCTTGCCCACGCCCACTTCCTTCTCCTCTGCCTCTCACAGGCATCACCAGCCTTCTCCCCCAGCAAACCTCTTGCTGTCTAAATTGCATTTGCATGTGTGTTTGCAAGGGCACAGTTCCTGCAATTATTTCTCTTTTCTTCCTCTCTGTGTTTGCATGAAAATTTTAGTGTCTCCCATCCATTCTTGGGGACATTTTTATATTTTCTGGCAGTAGAATCCCACATATTTTTACACATAACTCACTGAAATCTACTTTTCTGAAGTCTAGTCTATATGCTCAGAACTCTAAGATTTTTTCCCCTTTTTTGCTAGTCATCACAAATTTTAAATATAACTTAAATAATTCTAGAGTTGTAGCCTCCTTGCCCAACGTCATTCTTTTATAGATACTATGATTTAGCTGAGGGCCAGAGCAGTTAAGTGATTCATCTCAAATTGCTAGAACTATAAAATGAATTTCCTTTACAAGTTAATTGTCTCGAGAGAACTTCTTCACTCTCCTGACATTTCTAATCAGAAAGTGTCAGATCCTAGCACTAAGCTGCTCATTTACTCATCTTATTAAATTACTTTCTAATATATTTAAATAAGATTATTTTACTCACTGAGGACTGATAGATTAGCTTCCTCTACATGATGAATACCTTCGCCTTGAGGGCTCATCTTCCGGATGTTCCAGGGAAAGCTTTGTCAGTGGCGGGCCTAGCAAGGAGCAAGACGACCATGGAAAGCCCACTTATGCATACATTACTTAATGAGGCTAGACCAGCAAGTTAATACAGAGTTCGGTAGCAAAAGATATCAAAGTATTAATAATGAAAAATGAGTTTATATCATCTGTAGAATAGTTTCTGAAAATGTCCTTTGTTTCTTTGTTCTCTCCACAGGCCCCACCTCCTTCGTCTCCATCCAAATGGCTACGGCTCTGATTGTCCATTATTCGATCAACAATTAACCCCAGGGAACAGAATCCAGAATTTCCCAGGAAAGCATTATTAGCCTCCTTTCCTGCAGATATTGTGGTGCATCTTGGGAAGAGAAACTCAAATTAGCTACCAGAAGGTAAGATAGAACTGGGGGTGCCTAGTCAGGCTTGGGTAGGAGGCAAGGATGTTGGCAGTTTATAACAATTATACTTTACAGTCTTGAAAGGATTAAACACGTACACACCCAGTTAATTTGTCCCCAGGAGGCATGCAAGTGATTATCTTCCCTTAAGTAATTCTGTCAAATGTATCCATGTTTTCATTAACTGCTGAAATAATTTTTTGTATTCATTGTAGGGTTATACTGTACTTTTTTGTGTTAATAAGTATTTATCCTCTTACCTTATACTATTACAATCATTAACTGTGGTGTATAAATGTACTAGTTATTACTGTCTAACTTTTGTTGAAAAAAAGCACAATAAGAGAATGAAGGTGAAAAAACATGACATGAAAAGCTTGCAGCCAGAGTTTCCTGCCAAGTAGCAGGGCACTGGATTCATGACATTTAGTTTCTGTGCCCAACAGCTATGTCCTGTGGTTTCACTGAAAGAGAATACTCATCAGCCCAGGGAACATAATATTCTTGAGAAATCACATCTTGGAATTGAAAAAAATGAGAAAGTGAACAGAAAATATCCAGGAGTTTCTTTCTTTCTCTCTCTCCTCCCTCCCTCCCTCCCTCCCTCCCTCCCTTCCTTAATGGAAAAATTTTCACTGTATACCAGGAAGACATCAGATACAAGATACAGGTAAGATATGGTAGCTTCTGCTCAGCAGTGCCCATTTGTAAAATTGGTTATCACACAGGGAAAAAAAGTACAGATGTAAGAACTAACTATAACCATAAGGAAAAGTGAAATTTAATGCTGCTATGTGATACCCAAAGGAAAAAAAGGGGCAGTGGCAAATGCATGTATACATGGCTCAGTTACTAAAAAAAATAAGTCTATAGCTGTCAAAGCACTTGAAGGATGTGGATAAGCAGTATCTTGAATATATTTTTTGTACACAATATTTTAAATGAAACAAAATCTGGGGAGAATGTAGCAAGTGCTGCCTTTTCACTATGCAGTATGGTAATGTGTCAGATTGGTTGTGTAGTTGAACAGCTTGAGAGAATGACAGTATTTTAATAATATTATATGTTAACCTGGCCTTTATAAATAATCTGTTTACCTGCAAGATGTTATTAGCTTAAGTACCTGAAATGTAGCTTCAATAGAGAGATCTATCCCCTGTTGTTTATTATTTGTATTAGCAGGGTAACATTTGTCCTTTCTAAGGAGGGGGATTCAGTTAAATTGGGGGAGAGGGATGTTATGGAGGAATAAAAACAGCCAACTCTCTAAAAACTGTAGAGTTGTCATGGTTGAATATGGAATCCGGTAATTATTCATCACTTCATATTTTGTGACCATAAGAATTAAAAACAATTGTTGGCTCAGTTTCTTAATATTTGCAAATGAAAGGCACCGATAATGGAGCATCTGAGAAATTTATATGCTGCATGTGGTCCTGCTTCCTTTTCTTTCACTCTTCTAAGGGCCATTTCACACACACACGGTTCAAGGGCCATTGGCGCGCCCTGAGATTCCGCAGCACAGGAAGGTGTCTCAGCTCTAAGCTGCCCTTATTTGTGCTTTTGTACACAGTGCATTAAAAAATCTACATGTTCATGTGCCATTTTAGTGTTTTCTTTGTCTATCAAATAATTTGTCTATATATGAACAATCTATGTTGATTGATTTAAAAATGCATCAATCCGGAGGTCATGGGGAAGCAACTGCACCCCTGGCACCTCTCAGCAGCATTTCCTCTACAACTGATGTAGGTCTTGTCCACTGCAATGAATTATGCATAACTGGAGGATAATTTCTTGGCATGAAAAAGAGTGACATAGTCGATTAAAATTAAATATTGAGCAGGCTTTCTCCTAGACACATGAATTAAAGAAAGATGCTTCTCTTCCAAGAGTGAAGTATGGAGGCCTTCAGTCCTAGTGGCACAGAGGAATGTCACTGTCACGACGCAGTGCTGGAGACATGGCGCCCAGCTCAGGCCTCCGTGGCAGCTTGGTTTCAGAGGGACGTCCCAGTGGTGCTCAGAAATAACCGAGGGATCAGCATCTTCTGGTGGCTTTACTACGTTTTCACTCATCTCTTCTGGCCTTTGGCTGAGTGGGGCCTGAATTTAACCCACAGGCTATCATTAGGGGCAATTCTGATGCAAATTCCAACAATAATGATGTCAACCACAAAAGTTAGACTAAAACTCCCCTAAAAAGAGCCCCCTCTACCCTCCTCCCACCCCCAGCCCCACAAAGTGCAGTAAGCAGGTACTGGGAAGAGCAAGAGCCTGGGAGAGAATAGGCAGGCATAGCCAGGAGCCACGCCAATGGGCAATTAGCCAACTGCAGAAAGTATCAACATCAAATTTAATGTTCATTTGTTGGTTTATATCCGTATTCATTTTTCTTCCCTCTTTTTAGTAACACATTGGAAGAGAATTAAACTATGCTCTTTACTTTTCAAAGCAAAATAAGCCAAACACCAAAAAGGAGATTATTAGGATGCACCCCTTGCAAACTTGACTCTTCCAAGTGGATCCAGTCTTTACAAGATCCTGAATTAGAACCTCCTAGATCTTTCCTGTGCTACTGTAGCTGACATTAAGTCCTGAGATGTAGATCATTTCTGTTGCAGGGATGGACATGTACCTACCTGGGTGTTCATTTCTCAGCAAGGGAGATTTTCTGCATATATAGGACTGCTGTCTCTGATGGTGTTCCAGTGCCCCCCGAGGGCTTCTCGGTGTAATAAAAGCAAACAAAAATGCGGCTGCACATGAAATATTTCACTCCGCAGAGCAAAGCTGGGTATGTGGCTCAAAGGATCTCTGAAGGAAAGATTAACTGCCAGTCGTCAGGAAACCCAAAGTCATTTAAAGTAAGAGGTGCCACAAGCCAAAAGATAGAAGCCGTAAACACATACAATATTAATAAAGCAATTACAGTAAGTGCTATAACATTCTGCTTTGCAAATCTCTTGCCACTTCAAGAAACATCTGTCTCCGCCACTAGAAATTACTGTCTGAAAAACCAAACAAAACAAAACAAGCTGTGCTTTGTGTTTTAGCTTTTCATTCAGGATCCTGATCAGTCCGTCTGCTGCCAAAGCTTCAATACCAATTTCATAGTGTATTCCCTGGGTTGGATTTCCAACCAATGCAGTCATTTGTGCTTATAGTGAGCAAAGGAGCAATTAGTGGATTCACTACACTGTGCAAACTGCCTGAATCCAATCACACAAAATGTCTCAGGAGGGCGAGGAGGAAATTCAAGTGACCAGATGAATCCTTATTTAATAGAAACTGGCTTGAGCCTTAGCTTCTCTAGATCCTGAAATTTGTTGGTCCCTTATTGTTTAAAAAAAAATTCTCATGATTAGTTCCAGTGCCCATATTAGTGACTTTGTTCCTGTCGGTCAAATTCAGATCTGGCTGGGACAGGGAAGAGTTTGAGAGACCTGTGGACATGTTTTCAGAAAACCTGGATGTGTCCCTACTCGAACAGGAATGGCACGGACTCTCTGAAAGCTTCATTGTCCCCAGTTTGGAATAAGGAGTTTAATTTTTCTCTAGCTGTCTCAGGGGGTCAGACGGAAAACGTTCATGGAGACACTGTGGGCACTGTGGAGACCTGTAGCAATGGAAGGGCTTCCCACATGGACCAACCATGGGTCACTTTATCCTGGAGCAGCACCTGGCTTCTTAGAGAACAACTGAGAAGAGAGGAAGGCATGCCTATAGTTACCACTGAACTCACGCAGCCCTTCCATTAAGAAGTAACAGCAACAAAATAACGTGATTCTGAAAAGAAAGGATGAAGGTTTCCTTCAATTGTAAAGAAAACAATAAGGCAGCGATGAGTTCTTAATTAGAAGATTATAACAGAAGATAAAATTTTAAAAGTCCACTTGGGGTTGTAGGTCTGAGGGAGCAATTAGGTTAAAAACCATTCACTCAAATATTTAAGTTAGAAACCCTTAGAGTCTTCTTATATTCCTTTTTCACACATCAAAAATTCTTTATTTAATTGGACACCAAAGCTCTCTTCTTGCTATATATCTCTTAAAATGGGCTTCCTCTTTTTAGAGGAACACTGACTTTGTTCAGGATAACTTTATTTTTTGCCTAGAATACAGTGGCCTGCTGAATGATCTTTCTGCCTGCAGTCTCTTTCTCCTTTAATCTATTCTCTCCAAATTGGTAGCAGATGTCTCTCTAAAATTCACCTGATGTGTCATTTCCCACTTAAATTCTCTCAGTGGACCTCCTCATCACCTAGTGAAGAAAGGCCAGGCTCGCTCTGTGGCCCAAAAAGCCCTTGTGATACGTGGCTCTTTGCCTCACTTTTTGGCTCCACGTGTTACTATTCCATACATTGGCCGTTCCTCCCACACTATTTGCAGTTCCCAGAAAATGACATTCTTTGGAGGCTGGCAGTGCATTCTCTTCACTCCTGTCCTCAAGGCCCACCACTCTGTATCTTCTTCTGTCTATTTTATTAGACAACCTGGAGTAGGGCTGGCTAGTCACTTCTCTTGCCACATGCTACTAGCTTTAGAGTGCCATTCTTACTATGTATAAGACACAGCCTTGTAGCGTAGTGCGAAGAACACAGGCTCTGGAATCAAACAAACTTGGATTTAAGTACAAGCTTACATTCTTGGACATCTGTTTTTTAAGTTGTCAAGTAAGAATAGGAATGCCCACATTTTAAAAAATATTTTATTTGTTATGCTATTACAGTTGTCCCATTTTCCCCTTTGCCCCCCACCCCCAGCCAACCCCACTCCGACTGTCCATCCTCACATGGTTGTCCATGTCCATGGGTCCTGCATATATGTTCTTTGTCTAATTCCTTCACCTTCTTTCAACCAGTCCCCGTTGAACCCCTCCCTGCCCACCTTTTCTGAGGATTGGCAATAGCACATATGAAATACCCAATGCAGCGCTTGACTCATCGTAAGGGCTCAGTAAATGCTGGCTGCAGAATATTATATTGTAACTGCCTTGTTAACCGAATTGTCTTCTTCATCTCCTTTAAACCATCATTTCCTTGCAAAAAGGAATTATATATTTTTATCTTGTTCATCTTTGTAGCCTTAGCACCTAGCGAAGTACCTGACACATACAGGTGTACGATAAAAATTTGCTCAGAGGATTACCAAACAAAATAATGAAAACAAATATGAATGATGAAATCTCTAAGTCTATGCCACTCAAGAATCTGTGCTATAGTAGGATTGGAAAGAACATTGATAGTGTCTGCAAATCTCAAGCATATTTAAAACATCACTTGATTTGCTGCTTCTTGACCTTTCCTGTGGTAACAAATTAACATGTGTGCTAGCGGTGTGTCTTCTAGAAGGACAGATGTCTGTCAACATGAAATGGAGCCTGTGTATAGCACGGTCCAGTGTTGTTTTTCCTGCTGTCTCTGGTGGTTTGAAGATTCAGTCCATGATACCCGGATGGCATTGCACTTTGTCACGGAGGTGGGGCATAGCGAGTGGAGCAGGAAGCAGAAAGGTGGAGATAACCAGCCAGTAAGAAGCCGGATAGAGGAGCGCCTTGAAGTTCATGTGTATAACTTGGACATAATCCAGTAGAGTATTTATTGAAGGGGTTATACAGGGATGTAGCAGACCCATACACCTGCTTGAGAGCATTTTACATGAAGGGTGTGTACAGGATGCTTCTGAAGGGAGCAAGTCTAAAGACCAAACATGATGTTGGAGGTGGTTGGATAACAAGCTGGGGGCGAAGGCCGGAACTAAGGCACCGCAGGGGCTGTGAGCAGCGCAGTCACAGAAGGACTCGTCCTTGGGAGGGCCCCGTGTTTTATGCTGTGTTGTTACCTTTTGAAACTTTTAACAATTTTTTTAAAAAGGGACCCTGCATTTTCACTTGTACAGTCGTGCAAAACTTCTAAATGGTCCTGGCAGACATTGTAGGAGAAGAATCATGAGAAGTGGGCTTAGGAAGATAAGCGCTCCTCCCGTCTTTGCCTTATGTGTGCTTTCTGTGTGCGGTGTCCTAAGGTTAACCCCTGCGGGGCCGAGTGAGCTGTGGGTGTTGGGACAAGAGGAGTCGGGAAAACGCAAGAACTGTGTTCTAGTAACATAAAAGGAGAGTTAATATTTAGCCTTGCTCCTTTGATTAAGAAGCTTCGAGGTCTCATCCCGGCAACAGGAAGACAAGATTTATTGAGAGTGGAAAAAATTACCCGTGTTCTTTTTATCTTTCTCACATTAAAACATAAAAGTTTACTTTATGGCCCAAATAGGGGTGAAGTGATATAAAGAATGGGAAGCCCAATGCCAACCTGAGGGACTGTGACTGGAAGATATCAGAGAGGGCCTTTCAAGGGGAAAGTGGCCTCCTGGCAATGAGGTTCCCACACTGGGAGAAAAGTCACGTGCCCCATGGATCACACAGACGCAGTGATGACCAATGACCAGGAGAGCCCAAGTCACGCAGTCTCTGAGCTGCTTCCAGGAGACTGGTGCTTGCTTGCTCCCCTTGCTCACGCCAAACAAAACTCTGAGCTCTGTGGCGGTATTTTTGACCTTGGAGCAGAAGAAAGTCTCAATCCCAAGTGTGATTGCATTTCCTGAAAGCCTTTTGGGATGAGTGCTTGGAATCAAATTTAAGTTAATTTTTTTAAAGGTGCTACTTCTTTTACCTAAATATAAGGTTGCAAATTCCTGCCTACTACGCATGCATAAACCACTGTGTAGCACTAAGAAAATAGAAATTCGGAGACAGTCTTCATCGCAAGTAGTTCTGTGCTCCCTGAAAATCCGAAGATGGCACCTTCCACATGGACACTACCGTGCAAATGATCAGGTGAGAGCTGCAGGTTTCTTTGAATCACTGTGATGCTATAGACAATAATTCTTTAATTTTGCAGCTCTCATCACTTTGGAGTTGAAAAGATAAAAAACCTTAATGTTATAATGCAAGTATTTTATGCACTGAACATTTGGGAGAGGTTGGGATAAAGTGACTGGTATTATCAGGTACGGTCTGGCTGTGGGCTGAATTGCTTTCTTCAAAACGAGCCACTGCTGTGGGACAAGACATTGGAAAGAAATGTGGAGCTGGGACGACAATGGAGGATTTGTTTTCAGGTTCTTACTTCCTGGACACTGAAATATTTCATGTGGAGAGAAGCACAAAAATGACCGTGAACTACCTAAGTCTGAATGCATTTGAAGAATAAAGCGTGGCCCATGTTTTCTTCTGTGCGGTGCCTTTTTCATACATTCTGTGCACAAATAGTACAAAGTAGAATTAGAGTGGATCCAGGAATGAGAGTGATGTGATTAAAATAAATTTGTTTTTAATTCTTAAGAATTTGAATATACTTAATTAAAATAACTAGATAGCATTTTTTATTGGATCTAGTCTAATAAAACTATTTAGAAACTAACAGTTAAATGAATGTGGGAATTAATGTTTTTTTAAGTAAATCTTCTAAAACATTTTTGAAGTTATGCTTTTACTTATCCTAAGTATGTACATTTTTTCTAATGTCAGAAAAATTCTTTCCCAGACTCGAATTGTAGAAAAGTTGTTTTTCCCCCCCAAGGAAGAGGAGCTTAAAATGGATTGGATGATTTCCAAGATTTTCAAAATAAAATTTTATTTGGCTTAAGTCTGTTATACATAATTTTCTAAGTTAAGGCAATTTGGAGAAGATTTAAAAGGTTAGCAAGAAATGAATTTTAAAAATTAATTACTTAAAAAGCTAGTTACTATATATTCAATTCAACCATCAATAAAATTCACCAATTTTTTTCTGTTTTGGCAGAAATTTAAAAGCTGGAAATAAATGTACCTAGAATAGTAAAATTATCCTGAAGAAGAACAAATTTAGAAGACTCACACTACCTGATTTGAAGACTTACTAGAAAACAACAGTAATTAAAACAATGTGGCGAGAATAGGCGATATCATTGGAACAGGACACGTACCACCAGCTAATTTTCAGGCAAAGCTGTATAACGGTGTGAGGAGAGGATTCTCGACAACAGAGCTGATGTGAGCGGGGCAAATGTGGGAGAGAAAATGGACGTTGACTCTCACCTCACACTATCTATAGAAATCCGTTCAAGATGTACCATAGACCTCAGCATGGTCCTGAGCAAAAACCACACAGCTTCTGGAAGAAAATGGAGCATTTTCACAACCATGGGTTTGAGTGGATTTTTGGGGAGTGGGGGACACAAAAAGCACTAAATATAAAATGAAAGTTAAAAATTGGATTGTATCAGAATTAAACTTCTATTTATCAAAAGGCATGAAAAAGAAAGAAAATAAAACGAGAAAAAGTAAAGCCACACACTGGGAGAAAATATTGGACAATATACATACTGACATGATTCATAGCCAGATTACTATATAAATAACTCTCTACAAATCAATAAAAATAAGACAACCTAAATTTAAATGGGAAAATATCTTAGACAACTTTACAGAAGAAGATTCCTAAATGACCAGTAATTACGTGAAAAGATGCTCAACATCAAGTCATAACAGAATTGAAAATTAAAGCCAAAATGAGCCCTGGCTGGTGGCTGAGTTGGTTGGAGCACCATCCGATACACTGAAAGCGTGCGGGTTCGATCCCAGGTTAGGGTACTTACCTCGGTTGTGGGTTTGATCACTGGTCAGGGTGTGTAAGGGAAGCAACCGATATCGCTCTCCCCTTTCTCATATAGATATAGATATAGATAGATATATACATACATATATATTTGTGTGTGTGTGTATCTCCTTAGGTGAGGATTTAGAAAAACGAGATTACACTACACACGTATGAGAATGGCTAAAATTTCAAAAGTGACCACATCCAGGATTGTCAAGAATGTGGAGCAACTAGTCCTGCAAACACTGATGGGAGGTGTAAAATCGTTCAGCTGACGACTTTGCTTGGTGGAATAGTGTCCCCAACCCCACATGCATGTCCACTGGGAACCTCACCATGTGACCTTCTTTGGAATGAGTGTCTTTGCAGGTGTGTTCAAATTAAAGTGAGGTCACAGTGGATTCAGATGGGCCCCAAATCCAGTGACAGATGTCCTTAGGAGGAGAGGGGAATGGAGGAGGCACACAGGATGGAAGCCATGTGGAGGTGGTGGCAGAGATTGAAATTCTGCTGCCACAGCCAAGCATTGCGAGCAACAGCAGCAACTGCAAGAGGCGAGGAAGGAGTCCTCCCTGGAGCCTTCAGAGGGAGCTTGGCCACGGCAGCATCTTGACACCATACGGCTTGACTTCAGCAGCTCTGGCTGCCTGAACTCCGAGACAATACACTTGTGTCATCTTCATCCACCCAGTTTGTAGTCCTGTGTCTTCTCGGTCCTAGGAAACTGATGTGACCACTTCAGAAAAGGTAATTTCTTTTAAGCTGGAACATATATACCTGCTTGATGTCCAGCAAATCGACTCCTAGGCACTAACCAGAAGAAACGAAATCATACGTCAACAAAAACACTTGTATAAGGATGTTCATAGCAGCTTCAGTTACAATCGCTAAAATTAGTAATGAATCCAATGTCTAAGAAGGGAATGAATAAAAAGTTTTATATTTATACAGTCAAATGCTATTTAGCAATGAAAAAGAGTGAACTGCTGATACATTCCATAGCATGGATGAGCATCAAAAACAGAACAAAAACAGCAAAAGAAACCAGACACAATGACTATTTGCATGGTGTGAGTTTATGTAAAAGTCAATGTCAGGCAACATTTTGCTCAGGAAATAAAGGTCAGGTGAGTGAGGGGCAGGGCAGATCTGAGAGGACCGGAGGAGCTCTGCCAGGCGGTGCGGAGGTTCTGGGGCCTGACTGTGGTGGGGTTCACCTTAGTGGGTGCACGTTTGTTGAAATTCAATGGGCTCTTTACCTAAGTGGATACAATTATTAATAAAAACAAATCTTGGAGCATTTCTCCATATATGATGTTTATCTTCATTAAAAAAGAAAAGACAATCCTAGTTTAATTTAATGAAAATTTTATCCCTTTTCTGTTTTTGAAAATCACATTAGGTATCTGCTTTCTGAACTCTTAATTCTTAGCAAGGAGATGATTGTCACATAATTTATTTTCGTTCTCTCAGTTTTCCAATCTATCTTAAAGGTCCACAACCACATGCCTTATACTGTGCAAGAGTACACTTTTTATATGTTATCAAAGCTTTGGGTTTCAATTTCCTTACTTGGGAAGACTTTAATAACTCATCAGGACATAATTTACTTTGCTGGGTATTTTGTTTAGGAAGGAATAGGTGACTTGCAAGAGCCAATCAAGTACAAAATAAAAAGACTGATACCTCGAGAGTGCACAGCTTTAAACAGCATTCAAAATGTTCTTGGAGACTTTTTCGGATTGGAGGAATACATAGAATTTAGCCTGTTGGAGAACAAAGAAAATACCAACTTCAGGTGGGCAGTACCCAGTTCCGGTCTGACAGCTTCTTGGCAAGTGTTACGTGTATGGAGGAGGACCTGAAGGGAAACACAGCCAGAGTGGGGGCAGGGAAAGGAGGCGGGGAGACACCTGGAAGGACCTAAGGAATCCACACCCTAACTGCTTGTTTATGGTGCAGCGCCAGCGCCATCATGTGGCCATCTCTGGAACTTCAGAGGAAGAAACCAGTTGTTTTCCCACTGCATTTAAAAAATGGAATAATAAACCAAAGCCATCCAAAGGTCCTGAAAAACCCCAAGAACAATATCTCCCTGTAATTCTTTTTCATTCAAAGCAGAAAGGATTCCTGACATCTTAATTAGTAAAACCTGTGGACTAAACATTAGCGCAATGTTGTCAATTAGCCGATGCAGGAAGGATGGGGACAGCCTGCTCCAGGAGCCCAAGGCAGCATCTAAGGTTTGTGGAAGTTGCCACCACGCCCCTTCCTCACCCCGTGCTGTAATCGCACTGCTGCCTGAAAGCCTGTGTTGGTCCTGTTACTTGTATCACTTGCTCATACCCTTTGTAAAACCTGGCTATAATTGTAAATTAATTGATTGATTCAATTCAATAATTATTTATTGGGAGCCTGCTGTACGTCAGGCACTCTTATAAGTGACAGGATTACAAACACTGAGGGGAAAGACAGACCACGTTTCTTGTATCATTAAGCTTACGTGTAGGAAGTGAACCATCAAGGGAAAAAAACGTTACGTATGACATGTGTAAAACAAGCTATTTTTTACATTTTTGCCTGTTTATTTTATTATGTATCTTCCACCCATTTTGCCCATTCCCCACTTATAAGATTATAAACAGTTATTTTGAACTATTTCAAGTTAGTTTGAGATTTAAAATCAACCTGACTTCCTCAAGGGTTTTGGGAAATTAACTTCCTTTTGCTCTGAAGGGCACTTGGGTTTTATTTATCACTTGAGCCACAAAGTGGGAAGTTAGGGTGAGACTTCTGACTTCCACTCCATGTTTCATATGTCATATCCCCCTCCCAACCTCAGTCTCCCCTGGTTGCTTCACGGTCATGCAAGTGATGCATATGAACAGTCTGAGAATTTTATAATCAGGTGAGAAGATTCCAGGCAGTTGGCAGCAAACCTGTGTCCACACCAGCCTCTGGCTTCAGTGGTCACAGGCCCCAGGAGAGGACCAAGCCTCGGCCCCGCAGGCAGGGAGCTGGCTCTGTTTCTCTCTGCACCAACACCAAGGAGTCAGAGCAGGAAAGAGGGACTCTTCTCACAGCCTAAAATTGAGAGAAAATGTGAGTGATCTGACTGAACTCACAACCAAGCTAGAAAAAGATACGGTGAACAGAATATGTGTATTTGTTAAAATTACTGGACAAAGAAACCCATTGCATGGTTTGCTCTCAAGGAGTTGAGGCTCTTTAGGAAACCATGAGTGCCATCTCGCCTTAGGGTCCTCTCACCAGGTCTTGTTCTCCTGTGCTCAGCCTTTATAGTTGTTGTTTAGAAAAAGGTCATCTTCCCTACTAAAAAACTTTGGAAAATACTCCACTCCTGCTTGTGCCAAGTCACTGTGGACTTCGTGTCAAGGAAGAGGGCACAAGGAAGCCCAGACCCTCCCCTTCAGACTCAATGATACCCTCGCCCCCCACCCCCCATAGCCAGCCCAGTGCCCCATATGCCTGTAAGCATGTCAGCTTCCTGGAAGATTCTTTTCAGAATCTTCCATTCAAATTTGCAGGGAGATTTTTATTATGTGTTAATATAATCTCTGTCTGAAGGCAGAGATTACGTGTTATTTCATATAAAATATAAAATTTAGGCTGTGCCAATTTTTTTTTAGCTCCAGGTGTTTCAAACATTAAACACCAAACAATCTTTATGCCTTTTATGAATTTAAAGGGAAAACATTTTCAAATTTACAGTACTACTTAAGTGGGAAAAAACCCCATAATCTTTTTTTTAAAAAACCCCAAAGTAAAAACTTAGGATCAACAGTGGGAAATATCTTCTGCCTAAATCTTTCTTTAAAAAAAAAAGATTTTATTTACTTATTTTTAGTGAGGGGAAGGGAGGGAGAAAGAGAAACGTCAATGTGTAGTTGTCTCTCATGCGCCCCTGCTGGGGACCTGGCCCATGAGGGCAACTCCACGATGCAGGCATGTGCCCTGGACTGGGAGTCCAATGGGAACCCTTTGGTTTGCAGGCCCGTGCTTCAGTCCCCTGAGCCAGACCAGCCAGGGCATCTTTCTATATTTTTGTGAGCTGGTTGCAGTTACTAACACATGTACAATCTACATATATTTGATAACAAAGCTGAGGTATTAAAAACTTCTTTCCTGTACCTCTCTGTTTTAAACACTTAAAGAGACATAAATCTAATCTGTATATACTCATATACAGGATAGAACAGTTATGTGTCAACAGAATTTTAAACAGATGTGATTTGTCACTAATAGGAAAAGTTCAGTAAAACAACTGAGTGTTTATTTAAAATACACATTAAAAAATATTTCTCAGGCACTCAAAAGTCACCCAAAAGCACGTCTTTTGATTTTATTTTTGAGGTTTTTGCATGTAAGACGCATGAACCAACTGTTTTCCCTCTTGAAAGAGAAGCTATGCTGTTCTCATGTGAGCGTTTGCCCTTCAGGGTGTTCGCTGGGTCCCGAGGCCACCACCAGCTGGACCCACGGAGCACCCCCGCTGCCCCACCGCACAGGGCGCGCCGACGGGGCCTCCCTTCCTTTGGGAAGGGCCACTTTGAGAGCCAGTCTGGATTAATGGGCATGAAGTTTTAAAGTAGCAGTGCCCAGCCAGCTTCGCAGTTTTGCTGCAGCAATAGCTGGGGAACGTCCCAGTGTAAAGTAAACAGGCTTTTCTATTAAAAAATGGTGAATGTTCTCGTAGTCGTGTGTCTTTAAAGAACTTACAGTTTTAAAATTCCCCTTGCTCTAACCCAACCCATATGTGTCTGAGCCCAGTTTGATGAAAATCGTCAATAAGGTAAACAGCTGAGATAGAATCTTTAGGAATAAAGTGATTTTCCCCCTCCACTCATTTCTTTGAACCCCCATATGTCACAATAATGGTCTGATTAACCAACTGTCACAAAGAAAGTCACACTGCTCTGTTCACAAGGCAACAGTACAGTATATCATGCCTTTAATATACAATTTTTTTCTGAGGTTGGATCTGAAAATCAAAATATAAACTCCATAGCAACATGCATTATTGACTCATTCTCATGAAGAATAAAAGGATTTTTATACTTAAATACTGAGAGTAGAAAAAGTTATTTGCTGACTATTACTTCAGCTCATTGCTTTAAAAGTCCCTCATCCATGTCATTTAAATAACAGTGATTGCCAACAATAAAAACAATAGCATAGCTGTGGTCCTAGAAAGCACTGCAAGCCAGATACTGTTTTCAATGTCTAACCTACACTGATTTATTTAACCCTTGCAACAGTGTTATGAAGTTGGTATTATCCCCATGTTATTCCAGAGGAAGGCAAGTCACAGAGAGGAGCAGGAACATACAGAATCACACAGTGGGTGTAGAGCACAGGTGGCAAACACAAGGCCCAAGGGCCAAATCCGGCCCTCCACCTTGTTTTATCTGGCCTGCACCTTGTTTCCACCTGGTGGCAGTGCCAAGCTTCTTGCCCCTCGTTAAGGAGTAGTTACATTTATACAGTCCTGAAATTACGTTCAGCTCCTTGAAGGCAACCGCAAGGCTGATATGACCCCTGGTAAAAATGAGTTTGACACCCCTGGCATAGAGGCAAGACAGGGTTTTGTCAGACAGTCTTCACCTCCATGCTAAACTCATCCTCTGTGCCATCCTGATCTCCAGGCCTGAAATGTCCCTTCCGCTGCAGACTGGGCTGCAGAGCATCTTTCCTGAATAACCTGCCGAGAGTCAAACTCAGCACGTCCTATCCACGCTGAATGGAGAATCTGCCCCTGGTACCTGATGCCTCCACCCTTAACTTTAAATCAATTGTCTAACTTACCTCCCCAGTTCTGATGAATATGCCATCATACCTGTCTCTTCTTTCCCTACCAGTGTCTGCTACACGGTTGGTCCCAGCCCCTTCCCATACATCAACTGTGAGATAGCGTTATCCTCTCTCTCCTCTCCTATTTCCACGTTCCATTCTCTCTTAGACACCGCTCATCTTTCACCTGGCCTTTGGAAATTTACCTTCATGGCTTTTCCTATCTACATTCCCAGATCCACCCTGCACACTGGTACCCAGTCCAACTTACTAAAATGCTTCAAATTGTTCCTGCTAAGAAGACCCTAGTAGCTAGCTTGTACAAAATGAACAGTGAACTCCTAAGGTTCCTACTCCTGGCCATTTCTGTCATACTTTGTTTCAATCCTCATTGCCATTTCATCTTTCTATCCTTGCCTATACTTTGTTTGCTTGTAAAATGTTATTTAATTTTCTTTTGTGTTTTTGATCCACCATCTCGATACCAATGCACTGCTTCCAACTCACTAATTAGTGTTTCTTCCATGTTCCAGATGAGAGGTCCACTCAACCTGGCAAAGTCTTTTTCCTGATTTTTCGCATCTCCCCCATTATCTTCATCCCCCTCACTGTTTCTTGGTTCAGGCTCGCTTGGTGAAGCTAGAACAGTAGTTTCCTGACTAGTGTTTCTAGTCCCAATTCTCCTTCATTGAACCCCACTCAACACCATCACTGTCGGGGTAACAATTTCAAAACACATAGTCTTTCCTTGTGAATTTCCTGCTCACCAATTGAAATAGTTCCTGTTTATTATAGATCAAACTCCAAACAGGCTGCCATATGGCTTGACTATAGGGAGCCCCATTCAGGTTTTAGTCTATGGGAGTCTTCAAACTCAGTTTGGTCTTAAGCAGTATTCTGAGAACCAATAGCAGAAATGTTATTATGTTACAACCTGCCCCTCCACGCCCCCACCCCCCACACAGATCCTGTCCACCGCCCAAACATGGCTGTCAGGTGCAGGCATGTTGGGGAAGCATCATGCTGGACGGGTCCTCTTCACTGCAGGGCTCTCACGGGCCTTTACCATGCTGTGTGTTATGAATCCCCAAAAAGAGTCTCTATGGAAAAGGACACAGTATTTTTATTTACCTCTCAACCATTCTTCAGTGTTTCCCAAGACATCGCAGCTCTGCGACCTGGAGCTGAGGAGTCCGACCCCGCACACTCCCCACCCAGGTCCTGGCGGCAGGCACATGGCCACCTGCACAGGAAGGTCTTCCCTGACCATCTTGGTTAAAGCTGCCGTCTCTTGCCTGGGCTGGTATTATTTTCTTCGTAATACTTAGCACAATTGGATGCGATGCTTACTGTTTTTTGTTTCCTGCCTGTTGTTTTTTCCTCTCATATTAAGGAAACTGTCATTCTAGCTGGTTTGTTAACCTCTTTCCACCTAGGATAGTTCCTGACACACTTAAAACAGCTTTCTGTTTTGAAGGAATATCCACCAAAAGCCTCGCTTGTGCCCATCTGTGTGTCTCTCAATCCACCAAACTGAATTTAGGCTTATGTTACAAGGCTGAAATACATTTCCTCACCTCTGATGTTTTCCCTGATGGCCTGACTCATCCCAAAGTAAGAGATCTTATTCTACTGAACTTCTGTAATGTTGGTATCTGAATAACTCTATTCAGAACAGTTAATGATTGTTTTTTATGTGGGAATACTATCCTATTCCCCTAACTATAGTGCATTTGCCTTGTAGCCAGGATTGGTGCCATCCTTTGGGTCTCTCTGAGGATGTAGCCACCAAGGCTTCTCAGGTAAGCAATCAATATCTTTTACTTGATTAAGTAGATCTTCCCAGTCCGCCATCTGGCAGGAGGCAGTGCCTTGCTCAGAGGCAGTGTGGAGTGGCTGTGTGGGCCCCATCCTAGCAGGAAGTATATAACCCGTGCTGGGAAGGAGGTGGACAGCAGGTTTCTACACAGGAGAATCTGAGGGGCTTGCATTTGGCTCTCCTGTATACACTGCTCTCTGATATTTATAGGTGTAAGTCGGTACCTATGTGGAACAGTAGCTATGTGGAACGGAAGCAGGGGGAAAAAGTATTCCTTCTCTCTGACAGAAAAGGAACTGAAGGAGTATGATTTGCCATGGAGGGAGCGGATGTGGATCTTTAAGGGGAGCACAGGAAACGTTGCCTCTTTCAGCCTCCAGACAGGTACTTTGCCCTTACACAGAAATTTTGCTAGATGTATGGGGTATGCTGTTTAGGGAACATGTTTCCTTATGAAATGATTAGTTTACAGTATTTCAAAGTGTTTCTACCCACATTATTTCATATACAATATAACAGGGAAAATATGGGAGACATAACTAACTGATCAAGTAGTTCTGATTGATGGCCAAGGGATTTTCACAGATTAAACAGTGGATTCTGTTTGAGGGCACATGAGACTCATTCTCACCCATAAAATTTTTTCTTACTCTCAGAAGGAGTAGCTATGATGGAAGGAGTAGGGGCAACATGGTGTAATGAAGAGGGAGGGGGAGAGGGGAGTTTGGGATTCAGGAATACAGTGTGATTGAAAAGTCTCGTTTCATGTAAACATGGTCTTACATTCAGCAGAAACAAGAAAACTGCTCTGACGTCAGGGGCCTTGAATTGAGATGATACTTCCTTCCTGTAACAAATTAATGGCCATGTGCATTTTTATGTAAGTTACTTAAATGTTAATCCATCTTTAAAATCACCGCAGCAATTTCATTTCTGCCTTTTATTTAGAAATGAGATGTTCTTTGCTGAGACAGGTTAAAGTATTGGCCCTCCATCCCAATGATGTGGATTAGGAACATCTGGAGAATCTACCCTTGTTTTTATTCATGGAGCGCTTGGAAGGCTCAGTGATTTATAACTTCTGTGCATTTTTACACTCTGTCCAATTTCTTCAGTGGAATTTTTATTTCATTTGGAACATTTATGTGATGATGTAATATGCTACATATGAAACTTGTCTAGTGAAAAAAGCCAATATATCTGCTGCATGTCAGATCCCATCACGGCAGGAGCGTGATTTGGAGCAGACTCCACCTCTTCTGGAAGGTCTTGTCAGGTGCTCAGTTCAACCCGTCTCCTACCGTCTGCCGCTTGCCTGGGACCCTAAAATGGAAACTTCCCACAGGTGGGTTCTGTGGAGCTCTAGTGCTTTGAGACAGTCTGTGAAAAATCAAGCAATTTGAGGAACTGTGGAATTTGGGAACTTTTGGAAACTCACAGGATTTGAAAAATTTCTAGAGCTCTGCAGAAATGGGTCTATCCAGTTCCCTTTACCGCCCTGACCTCACCTCCCCGTCGCTCTTTGGCTCCCTGGTCCCTGACTGAACTGGCCTCCTTGTCAGCCCTCAGGCGGCCCACACCAGGCTGCTGCTGCTCACGCTGTTCGCTCCATCGGAAACTCTCCCCCTTCCCTCCTGGACACCTACTTGGCCCCTCTTTTACCTTCTCTGTCTTTGTGAAATTTCCCCTTTTTAGTGAAGACATCCTTGATTACCTTATTTAATCTTGCATATTATTCCCTGCTGGCACTTCCTGTTGACCTTTTCAGCTGTCTATTTCTCCATCACACTAATCGCCATGACCGCAGTAGTGCTGCATTAACATGCAACTTCAAATTCTTGTGGGATGCAATCATCAACATTTATTAAGCTTCAAATGGATAGCATTTATCTAATCTGTTCTGAGTTCATGCCTGTGTCTGTGGCCAATCATGGGTCATCTGGGCTGTTCTACTGATACAAGCCAGGCTTGTCCACAGGTCTCCTGGATGTTGGCTAATGTAGGAGGACACCTATGGGATGACTGGCACATCTTGGCACTGCAGCATGTATCTCTCATCTTTTCAGTTTGCTAATGTTCTATTGGCCAAAGCAGGTCACATGGCCAAGCACAGAATCAGAGTGTGTATGCAGTACAATGGCCTACAACTAAGGACGGGGATAGAGGAAGAGATAAACAGTCTTAGTCATTTTTTCAAATGATCATACACATTGGAACTTTCACTAAAATTTGTTCTGTTTCCCTCTACTAGAATATAAGCTCCATGAAAGCAGAGATTTCTTTAATCTATTTTTAACTACTTTATCTTTATTCAACTTCCCTAGATTTGTGCCCAACACATAGGATGTACTCAGTAAGTATTTGTTGAATGAATGCATACCTAAAAAATAGACTCACTTAAATATATTTAACCTAACATTTTCAAATGTTTTTCAATGGATTCCTTTTTAGTGAAAAGGCATAGAATTTCATTTGAAACCAAAGACTCTTCAAATGTCTTATGTCTTAGAGAGAATGTAAATTCCAATAATTAATGGCAAATTATGACTTTTACTAATAGGAAAACTGATCAGTATTTATTTTGCCTTCTTTCATTCAAATAAGGTTTAGTGATTGACTTTTCTGCACCAGGCTGTGTACTGATGCTCGTGGTGATGGAGAGAAGGAACCTAGCTCCAGCCTCCGGGAAATCTCAGTTGAGTCGAAGAACGAATCCATAAAACAATATTGAGCTGTATGATATGCTCTATTATAACATTATTAAAATAGTTCCCCAGCACACAAAGGAAGACATGTTCAAATGTACCATTAGACATTAGAGAGAACATTCTAAATTTGACTTCCCTAACTATTTAGTATGATAAAGTTATTCTTTTAATACACTCTTATTTCCAACATTTCTGTTATCTCTTCATTCATTCACATATTTACCCTTATCTTCTATTCTCTCTGAATCCTACCCATCTTTTAAGTCTGAACAGCAATGGAACATTCTCTGATGGAGTTTCCTTACAGTTTTTTTCTGAATTTATCTGAATGTCTTTGTATTGTTGCCTATATTATATTAATGTACGATTCCTAGAAACATCTCTTTCACTGTTTTTTAATTGGCTATTTTTTAATCCTCACTAAGGATATGTTTTTATTTTATTAATTTTAGAGAATGAGAAAGGGAGAGAAAAAATATTTACATGAGAGGGAAACACCAATTGATTGCTTCCTATACACTTCTGACTGGGGATCAAACCCACAACCCAGGTATGTGCCCTGACCAGGGATTGAACTAGCAACATTTTTGGCTTACAGGATGATGCTGCAAGCAACTGAACCACCCAACCAGTGCTAATAAGCTATTTAATTCTCCTATTGTTCACCTTTTCACACATGGACATCTTTTCAAAGAATTCATAACTATCTTATATGTAGAGATTTTGCTTCTTTCTTAGAAATGCTAAATATAATGCTCACCATAAGAGATACTCTGATCGTTAAGTAAAAGGATATCCTGGAAACTGAAAATTTTAACCAGCATCACTCATCACCAAGTTTTGGTGAGTTCTGATAATGCACATGCAGACTATTGGCTGGTGGTAGAGAAATAGTTCTACTTAGGACTGATGCCTTATATACCATCCTTATCTATGTTGAAAACCAGTGATTGCTTTATATAAAGCCACAACCACAAACCAATATTTTTAACAGGCTAAGACAAAACTGGCAATTTTAATAGAGTTTGGAAATGAATAAGGGAAAATTTTAAAATGCCAAACTATAAATGCACAAGAAATAAAGAGATTTATCTATTGGCAAAGAAAATGTTGGAAAAGGGAATAAAGAAAAGCAAAGATGAATTACCTGCTGTTCTGTGGCTCCAGGGCAAAGCAGTGGAGCATTTATCTTTCAATTAGTTTTCAAATTTCTACACACCTGCATTACCTATCTATCATCCTCACAAAATTGCCCTTTGGGGGTAATTTCTGCTCAACATGTCACTTGATGTGTGGGAAACCCCCAAATAAACCACAAAACTAGCAAGTCAATTCATTTAGAAAAATTTGAATCTGACACTGACACTGGACTTGGATATCTTTGAAAAGGCAGAAAGCGATTCCATAAAATATTTTCAATATTTGCTGATTAAAAACTATGCTAACAGTCACACCAATGATGATAAGAGAAGGGAAATTATTAGTTTGCTCATATTCATAGTAATTAAGACACAATCATCTATTCAGATCCTGTTAAGGACTGCACCTCACTTGGTCCATCTCCAGGTAGGCATCAGGCTATAGACCATTCCAAGCTCCTTTTTATCTAATTCCGCCTTCTCTAAGGAACTTCTTACACTGGTCCATGGCAATCACACACTAGGGATGCTGTGTACTGCTGTCAGATTAAATGATCATTCATGAACTTATTTCCCAGTTTAAATGAATACATTTGATTGGAAGTCTTATTGGCATTTGCATAATATGAGTCATCCATCTTTTATTCCTTTTAGAATGTGCTGACTCTGGATGTCTCCCACTTGCACAATAGAGAAAACTGCTATTGGGCTGAGTGGTCTCACACAGGTCAGAGTGCAAGCCCAAAACTATTTCTTCACCTCAAGAGCAGGACTCAGCTATAAATGTAAGAAAAAAAAAAAAAAAAAAGCAAAACACAGATGAGAGAACACATACAATTTTAAAAAGAGAGGTTTTATTTTGCCATATTTTTATAAACTTGAACCTCTTTTATGCTCATGATTTTCTTTCTTTTGTCCTATATTTAGATATTATAAGAAAAAAGATGGAATTACTTGATTACATTAAAATCGACCCAGTCCTAGCTCAGCCCAGTCCTAGATAATACAATAAAACAGGAAAAGGAAACACAAAGTATATAGAATGGGGAGGAAGGAATAAAGTGATTGTGGTTCACAGGTGAAATGATTGTTAATATCAAAAATCCAGAGAATTAACAAAATAACTCCTGATCTAACAGGCAATTACAACAAGGCTGTAGGATACAAGGTTAATGAACAGAAGCCAATCTTTTCCTGATATAGTAGTGATGCAAAAGTAGGATTTGAAATTGAAGACAGAATACCATTTACATTAGCACCCCCAAAAGTGAAATATTTAGGTTATACATCTAACAAATATTTACAAGATCTGTATGATGAAAGCTATAAAACTCTGATGAAGGAAATCAAAGAAGACCTCAATAATGGAGAAATAGTTCATGCTCATGGATATGAAAACTCAATAATGTCAAAATGTCACTTATTCCCAAGATGATGATTAGATTTGGTGCAATCCCAATCAAAATCTCTCCCAGTTATTTTGTGGGTATTGACAAACTGACCCTAAAGTTTACATGAAAAGGTACAAGACCCCATATAACCAACACAATGTTGAAAGGGAACAACACAGGTGTGTTCTAACAGCAACCTAAACACCCAGCTTTGAAAAGAAAACATGGGGGGAAAGGTACAGGGAACAAGAAGCATAGTTGGCAGGTACGGAATAGACAGGGAGGATGCTGGGAATAGTAAGGGAAGTAGAGAAGCCAAAGAACTTACATGCATGACTGATGGGCATGAACCAAGGGCGGGGGACTGCTAGAGGGAATGGGAGTACTGGGCAGAGGGGGAACAAGGGGGAAAAATAGGACAACTGTAATAGCATAATCAATAAAATATACTTAATAAAAAACACACACATGCAAAAAAAGAAAGCAAATTTAAGAACTTGGAATTTGCAAAACAGAAATAAAAGGAATCTGTCCCCGGATCTGACTTTCTTCCCATTAGTCAGAATTCTTAAACTATAATCTTTCCTTATCTTGATCTTACATCAGTCTTTGCTGGGGCAGTTTCTAAATTGGAGAGAAGTGGAAACATTGTCAGGAAAAAAATGTTTTCCTCAAAGAATTTGCACTTTCCTCATAAAGTAAATTTATAACTGACATATAAATGTCATAGTTTAGTCATAAGTACTACCTTTCATAGGAGGAAGTGAGCATGCTTAATGAAAAATAATTAAGCTTGAGGTGATATATATTTGTGTTCAGTTTAGAGGTGGGCAACCAGAGGCATTAAAGGAACACAGCTTTTCAGACGAGGCACCATCTCAACTAGAAGGCAGATTTTCTGCGATGAGAGCTCTCACCCACAGAAATCTAATGAACTCCCTGAAAATGAATGTCTACTCCCAGGGAGCCTAAGAATGTCCTGGGAAAATTTAAGAGGAAATAAGCGAAGAGGATGGAAGCATTTTAAGGAAGAGGCTTATGAGTCTCTTGGGAAAACAAAGTTTTAAAAAGTCCAAACTGTAAAATAGCAGACAAAAACATGTATAAAATGTTACGAAAAAAGTCCATAAACATTTTTTACTTCATTACTGGTTCAATATATATGAGATTAATGCCCTTCCTCTCTTGCCTCCACCCCTTTGAAAATAAGGGTGGTGGTGGCAGGGGCTGGGGGTGGGGGTGGTGAGGAGGAGCAGGCACAAATCATAGGTACTTTCTTGAAGATTCAGAAGAAAAAGCTTGTCTGGAGCCAAATATCTATGATCTTTGCTTTACTTAGAAATAAGAAAGCATTTTTTTCTAAAAATCACTTTGCTGGTGGACCCACTGTTTATTTCTTTTTAAAATACATTATTAAAAATCTTCTGCGAATGTTAGTCTATAAGGAATGTTGAAGTATTCTGGAATATCTAAATGCTTCCAGCTGTTATCTTAATTTAAAAATATTTCTTAAAGGGGATTTCCAGCTTTTTGGTAGCAACAAAATAGAATTTCTCTGTCTTTTTAAATTCTTGTTTCTGTTTCTATTATTGGATTTTACAGTGCATCATGTGATTTACTTTGGAGTGACAATAAAATGTATTCATGTAGAAATTTATAGTACTTCTTAATTTCTCATTAAAAGTATATTTGTACGTTAGTTTAGAGTTGTTCAAGTTACTGGGGAATGATACATTAAGATACAATGTTCCCCTGCTGGAGCTAGAAAAATCAGAAGTAGGAGGAATGTATTTTTGCCAAAAGGTGTCATATATGGGTATAGAGATAGAGATTAAACTGGGGATAGAAATCAGGCATCTTGCCCTGAGCCTATAGAGAGTCCAAGTTTCAATCTTTGTGATGCCCAGCAAAATGTATTCAGAAAAGAAAGATCCCCAGATTTCTGGAGATGGTGTGTAGAAAACAAAGGGAAGGGGTGCGACTCAGGCAATTTCCTCTAACGTGGGCCCTAAAACTCCGACTAGCAAACCTATCCGCTGAAGTCAGTATCGCATCTCAAAAATTAGAGAAGTGCCTCCCTGTCACAGGAGAAGCACAGTTATCTTCCCTCCCAGCTCCACTTCCTTAGGAAAGAATCTGAAAAATCTATAATCCTGAGATCTTTCTCCTGGTGTAAACTATCTGCATAAGTAGTGATTACCAGACAGAAAGGATAGGTACATGAGCTGATCTTTCTCATGAATTTTGAAATAAGACCGGTGAAAGAATGAATTAGTGATTTGTGGAGAAAACTGAAGTGGAAAATTTTGTAGTTCCTAGGCTGAAGGCTGCCATATTTGTTTGGCATTGATAATGAGCCACAGAAATAGAAAACACCCAGGAGAAGTAGAGATAAGAGACAGTGCAACCAGACAGACAGTAAAACAGGAAGATACTGTTCTCGAGATGTTCCTGAGTGCCGACTGCGTCCCAGGGACTGTGCTCCAAGGTGGGCAGTGGGTGAAATCTGTAGCAGGCTGACACAGCTCCCAACCATGTACCCGTGTCTTAATCTCTGGAACCAGTAAATGCTACTTTATTTGGAGAAAGGGTCTTTACAGATGTGATGAGAATCTTGAGATGGTGAGATCATCTTGGATTATTGGGGTGATTCCTGAATGTTTTCATAAGCATCCTTATAAGGGAGAGGCAGAGGGAGCTTAGACCCACGCAGAAGAGGAGAAGGCAGTGTCGCCACAGGGCAGGGATTGGAGTGATGTGGCCACAGATCAAGGAATGCTGACAGCCACGGGAAGCTGGACGGGTCAAGGAACAAATCCTTCCCTAGGGACTGTGGCGGAGGGGCAGCCCTGCTGACACTTCAGTTTTATCTCAGTGAAACTGGTTTTAAACTTCTGGCCCCTAGAACTTCGAGATAATAGATTTCTGGTGGTTTAAGCCACACCATTTGTGGTGATTTGTTACCGTGGTCATAGGAAACTAATACAGTTTTCTTTTTAAGTATGAAGTAAAATATACTTCCTGCTCCCAGGTAGTTAAAAATCAATTAGGTCAGGACATTAAACACCCAATTAAATTAAAAGAAGTAATAGTTTCCCTATTAAAGGGGTTGATTAACAAATGACACAAATTGACAGGAGTATGAACAGATAACTTCTTCCAGTGAGTTCTAAGCTGTGGTAAAGAGGACATTAAACTGAACCATGGCATCAAACAGACTTAGTTGGAACTAAAGAATATTTTTTTCTTTTTCTATTTTGTTAATCATCACCCCAGGATATTGATTTAGAGAAAGAGAGAGAGAGAGAGACAGACAGACAGACAGACAGACAGATTGCCTCCTGTATGAGCCTCAGCCGGGACCGAACGCACAGTCTGGGCCTGTGCCCTGCCTGGGGCTTGCACCACGGAGTTTGGTGCATGGGATGGTGCTCCAACTAGCTTAGCCACCAGGCAGGGCTGAATTAAGAATATTTTAAAATTTTAGGTGACAAAGCCTGTAGGAGATCATTCTGAGTGGTGTGGGCCCAGTTCCCACTCGGAGATGCACAAGACCCACGCCCACAGATAGGTTCTCCCATGGAGAATCAGGCCTGCATTGTACCTAGGCCACTTTGGGACTTGCTTTTTCTAAAACTCCCTCACCTTGAATTGGGACAGCAAGTGCTTACTGTAACTTCCTAAAATCCATGCCAAAACTCCCTGGTATGGAGTGTAACCAGTTCGACCACTTTTCCCTTTTCATTTGCAAATAGCCTTCTTCTGTGATGTGATTAGTGGCATCTGCTCCTTTGTTGTCTGTAAAAGGTAACCACCAAAAGTGAACCTGTGCATAGTAAATGAGGACCATAATGTAATGTGCGGAGAAACCCAATAAAGGCCAGTCATGGCAGGGGCCAAGGCTTTTGCTCCCCTTGAGAGAAAAGCCATGCTCGCCCTTTTCTTCCACCAGACTGGGTAGTCCGTGTGAATTTCTCGTGTCTCATCCACAAAGTGGCGGACCCCACGAGCTGGGGTCTGAATCAAAAGCCCGAAATGCATGATTAAGACATTTTATCTTTTCTTCTCCTCAAATAAAAATATGTGTGAAAAACAGACAAATTAAACTAAAGTATAAGTAGATGCTAGGCAGGGTTATGGGCAGTGGTTACTGTGTCCATTGATAAAGATATGAATTTCCATTACATCTCTCCATTTGTAAGGGCAAAGTGACAGTTCTCAAAATGTATAGAACAGATCAAAAGTCAGAGTCTCTTAAAATTTGGTGTTAGCCTTCTTTTGTTTCTCCCAAAAGTGTGAAAATGCACATTTGACATTATTAAATCTGAAAATGACTTTTCCCATCCTATATGTCTTTTGGATTATCTCAATTTTTCTTGTGGCTAATTAACTACTTCTTTTTTAGAGGAAAGAAGAAAGGGCTATGTATTTATTAAAAAGTAAAATCAAATGCAAAAGACCTATTAGTGGAGGAGGAATAGAGTTCAAATTCATAATAAATTTAAATGCATTATTTTCTAATCTTAAAGGCTGTGAAACTCCTGTGTTGTTAGAATGTGGGGGCTGGAATTCGGTAAGATGTAAGCTCGCAGAGGTCATGGCCATGGAGCACTCCTTGCCTGCGACCTTCCAGGGCTGCCTTCTGCTCATGGTGTCAGTTATTCTGTAGTTCATTAGGCCAGTTCTGTCCAGGAAGGAATTAGTATGTAATAAGCTTTAGATTAAAAAGTACCAACATGATTACATGTGGAAATTCCCAACAATTCTGAGACAAGTTTCGATTGTGTAAGATAAAAAGATGAAAGGCCAAATTCCTTAGAAACCATTTACAAGAATAAACACCACCAGTCCAAAAAAGAAAAAGAAAAAAAAAAAGCGTACCGACTCTGATGGGCATTATAGTGCTTACCAATATTCAGTTCTCTCGTCCTCCTGGGCATATGGAGGACTGTCCTTCCCAGACCCCTTGCAACTGGGGGGTGTGAGGGGAAGGAGGGAGAATTGATGAGATTTTGTCCATGAATGTGAACAGAAAAGCCTCAGTGCAATTTGCTGTTTCTACGTTTTCACTGAAAGGAGTTCTGAAACCACATTTTTGATAGTGAGCTGCCATTCAGAGTTAACAGAAAATAAGTCTTTGTTATAGTAAGACACTCAGAGATCTGTAATTTATTTTAGATAATAAAAAATTACTGATTCCTGAGTAATATCAATATAGTAATTTTTAGTACATGATAACCTGCGACTTTCCCTGATTAATATACCAGTCAACCAAATATGTAAATAAACAAACAAAATTTTATGTTGAAAAAAGATTGGAATTCCCTGGCTAGTGTGGCTCAGTGGATTGAGCACCAGCCTGCAAACCAAAAGATGGCTGGTTTGATTCCCAGTCAGGGCACATGCCTGGGTTGCAGGCCGGGTCCCCAGTAGGGGGCATGTGAGGGGCAACCACACATTGATGTTTCTCTCCCTCTCTCTCTCCTTCCCTTCCCCTCTCTCTAAAAATAAAGTAAAAAATATTTTTAAAAAAGACTGGAAAGAAATATACTTCCCCTTTAGTAGTACAACTTTGCATATACTTTCTCAGTTTTATATTTGAATATATGTCTGTATATTATACACTTTTATGAATGGGCAAATCATACTTTAAGAAGTCATTAGCTCTAAAATCCTCCTGAGCATAAAGTGAGACAACCACCTTTTTCTCTTAGAGATCTTTGTATTCTTCCTTCTAGTCATGTTTTTAAATATTTGCAAACAGGTCAGACTCTGGAAGTAAGCTGGCTTTTATCTATTGCCGAATTCAGATTCCTTATTGGTGTCTTCCTCCGTGTGCTTCTTTAAATGTCCTCAGTCTTTTTTTTAAACACATATGATATTTCTCAGCCTGTGGACACTCAGGTTTTTTCATTAGCTCTAAAGTAATGTTTTACATAAGCATAGAGGAAATTGTTGGAAACGGTTACTGAGGCATGGCTTGGCCCTCCCCTTGATCTTGTTCTTAGTCATGGAAGATCCCTCAGGCCCTCTACTGAGGGACTTGGCTTCATGTGGACCTTGTCTACTTGTCTGGTAGTGGCAGTTTCACCTTGGAAATAAGAATAATTAATCAGTGTAGAGGTGTGTGTGTGTGTGTGTGTGTGTGTGTGTGTGTGTGAGAGAGAGAGAGAGAGAGAGAACCAATTCTGTTCTTATTCTCACACCAGAGTTGACAAGTGCTACGCATTATTCCTCCTTCCCCAGCTTCTCATGTCTGCCTGTTTTATGTTAATAGAGTAAGTCAGTTGCATTAACGATTAAGTTTAAGTTGTTAAATATGAAAAGTACAGCAGGCATTTAGGTTGGCACCATTAGTATCCCCAAAACTACCAAGACCTCCTACAAATCAATATAAAAATGACCAAACAACCCAATACAAATATAAAGGACATGAACAAGCAATTCACAAAAGAGGACATTAGAATGCCCATATGCATATAAAATGATGTTCAATTTCATTAGTAATCAAGAGAATACAACAGGGAACTACCATTTTCTCATCATAAATTTAGACATTTATAAAATCTAATGTTTACAGTGTGGAAAACTAAATCATAATACATTGTTACTGGAAGTGAACACTGGTACAATCAATTTAAAGCACAATTTGAAATTATTTAGTGTTGTGGGTTGACTGTGTCCACACCCAAGAAGTTATGTTGCAGTCTTTACCCCCAATACCTCCGAATGGGACATTATTGGGAAACAGAGTTATTGCAGGTATAATTAGTTTATTTAAGAGGATGCCATCCTCCAGCAAGGTGGGCCTCTCATCCAACATGACTGATGTCCTTACAAGAATATGGCCAAGTGAAGACACAGGGGAAACGTCATGTAAAAGTGAAGGAAGAAGGCCAGGAAGAAATGGAGGCCGAACCTGGGCTTATGCTGCCACGAGGGGCATCTGGGGCCACTGGAGGTTGGAAGAGGCAAGAAACGATCCTGCCAATACCTTTTTAAAAAGTATTCATGGCGGCTATTATTTTACTAAATTTTTGCTTGTTGTTTAATATCATTCTGCACCTTAACACATAGGTTCTGTTAGACAGGAATTATCCTTCTTATTAATGGTTTTAGCCCCCAAATCTAGTAAAATGTCTGGCAAATAGTAGGCGAATGAATGAAAGAGGGAAAACACAAACCCTTATTTGCTCATTAGGAAACATCTCCGTGGATTGAGGTGGTGTCTGCCTCTCGTAATTCCCAGGCTACCACAGAGACAGAAGCAGCCTGTGTCTGGGATGCCAGTTCCCTAACTACAGCTCACTGGCTCAGGGGTTGGTTGCTGCCCTAACTGGTCCAATAAGTTTGTGCCTTTAGAGTTTACGCTTGGCTCCAGAGATGGTTGGTCTCATCTTTTTCTGTATGGTTGAAGCTATAAAATGCAAACCTTGGGGGTTCTCAGTGATCTTATTTTTTATCACATTGGGGGCCAAAACAAAAAAGCCTACACTGAAAAAAACAAAGCTGTTACAAGAGGAAAGCAGAGAAAGGCTGCGGGGGCTGAGGGCAATGGTGGCAGCTGAGAGTGCGCGCTGATGCCAGGGAAAGCTGAAGGGGAGTTAAATTGAGAAGGTGATTTTAACATTACCTTATTCTCACTCATTTTACCTTATACTTGGTGGGGCCTGAGGACAATTGGATTATTTGAGCATTGCCCTGATGTTCACTGTTTTTAGTTCTTAGACATCAATTATAGTTTAAGTCCCATACGCACTGCTACTTCTGGTTAATGAGAACAAACGCCACGGTCCGCGAGAGCTTCACCCAGCCACCCTCTCCTGTTTAAGGCCTAGCTCACCAGCAGCTGTGAAAAACTGTTCCCAGTGCCAGGGTGTTAAGAGAATAAAATTTTAACAAGCCAGTGTCCATCTAATAATCATGTATGTAAGCATTCTTTTGTGGTGTTGTTTTAACACACTGTAGTTAGCCACAGAAGGCAAGATTTTTGTCTCAAGGTAAGAAAACAACATTTATAGTCTTTCCAACTCAAATGTGGAGTGTAAGTATATTAGAAGAAAACAATACATAATGCAGGCACATTGTGCAATTAAAAGCAGGGTGAAGAAAACTACAGACTGGTTATGAAAATCCTCTAAGAAATGCAGACCTCTCTGATCGGGATCTGACCCTGCCCTTTGGCTGGGACAGTGATGTTTCTTTATCACTCATCTTCCTGGGTCTGCGGATCTCCAGGCACATGCACAGAGCTTCAAAGGTTCTCTGCCCTCAGGTCATCGACTTTTGTAGATCGATGCCTGAGGGTGTCATCCCAACCCACCTGTGTCAGGGAGGCATCAGGCAGGCTGTGTGAGTCAGTGCTGGCTCGGGGTCAGCTGGGAAAACTCCGCTATATGCAGAATAGAATGATACTGCTTCTGAGAAGATTACTCCTGCTTTTATTCAGGATGAATTCACATATACCCCCCCCCACCACCACCAAACCTCCTACAAGCACATATCCATCGAAAGATGTAGGTCATGTCATGAAAAGTAAGAACTGTCATATATCAGCTGAGATTTTATTTTCTTTGAGGGAAAAGTGGCATGGAGAATTCAGAATAATAGGCTAATATTATCATCTAAAATTCATCTTCCCCCCATGAGCTTTTGCTTCTTTGTTTCTCTTTTTAAAGATAAAAGTCCGATGTTACAACTAAAGAAATGCCAGAAGAAAAGGGGACCCATTGCTGAGCAAAGAGGTAGAGTGCAAGCAGCCTTTTCATTCAAACAAATCCCTGTTAAAGAAAAGAAAATAGCAAGTAAGTCTTATGGATTCCTATAGGGTTCAGTCTTTAGAATCCTTGATTGGTATTGAAATGAGGGTCCTTATGACTTTGATTTAATTGAGCTTTAAATCCTAGCTCTAGAAATCATATCCACCCCCCCACCCCAACCTTTCTCTAACCCCTTAGAAACCTAGCCTTTACCCTGGATAATCAGCAACGACAGATGATAATAGGCAGATGACAATAGCCTGGACCTGACTGATAATCACGTGGCGAGGACCTCTGGCAGGCTAGAGATAACAGCTCTAGCTAAGTTATGATTCAGTACCTGAGCCCTAAGGTGGAACGATGTCCTGGCTCCTTTCCCATGAGACTGGACAGAGAGATGCTGTCTTCAAGATCTGAAGAAATGATTTGTTACCATGACTTTACCTTCAACCCATCAGCTCCCAACACAACCTTGAATCCCTAACCCACAGTGCCTTGTGACTTCACCCCATGTAATCTGTAACCTGTATACCATTGGGGAGTTTGGTCTTTTGAGTATTAGCTTCCTGCTGTCCCGAGTGGTGCCATTCATCAACAATATAGCCAAGCTTTGTCCACTATAATTCTCAGCATCTAGTGTTTGGCTCTGCTAGCATTGCGTGGATGAACTCCTTCTGTTCTGTAACGGTATTTCAATTTAGATCATAATTCAAGTAAACCTACTAGTAGATAATAGAATATGGAATGAGATTTTCCTGCTGTCTTGGAATTTCAGCTAAGCCTCCAATTTAGGATAATATACGTAATAAGTCCATATTCCAGAAAGAACTAGCTGCTAGCTGCATTCATACAGAACTCATAAACAAGAGAACTGGCCCAGTGATCCTTATCTGCCTCTGGGACTCCAAGAGGAAGATTCTTGAAAGGCATTCTCCTAGGAGTAGAGAGAGGTTTGACTTCTTTTTCCCTGTAGAGAACTGGTGAGTTGTCTACCTGATCACACTCTCACACAGCCCAAAATCTGGGAAGGTCTAAGAGAATGCAATGTAGAAGATGGAGCTACCTAGGGAAACTAGGACCTGACCTCTCCCTTCCAGATGAGAAGAGGCGAGATTAGCCACTCAGTTCAATCTCTGTGAAGCCACCAGGATGCTGCTGAGTGACAGGAGTTCTTGCTGGAGAATCTGACATGTCCCCAGAAGTTTGGGAGCATGACAGTGCATCAGTGCCTGCTTTTAGCTAGAGAAGTGGTAACTGGATGAAGTAGACATGTGGAGAGAGAGAGGCTCACAGTAGAAGAAACTGTAGGTCCATGTTTGGTGTAGCAAAAAATGCTGTGGGTGTTTGAGCCACCTAGTAGGTCCTGCCTGCAGGTCCCTAGCTGTAAGTGGTTGAAGATGTACCTAAACTGAAGAAGGAATTGAAGAGGCCAGCTAATGAGTGCACTTGTCCACATCAGGGACTCTAAAGAGCCTACCCAGGTGCCGCATTACCCCATTGTCCCTTTCCATTATCCCTTGTCCTCTGTGCTGTTCAAAGCAGATGGAAAATGAATGTATGAACAGAGCCCACTCTGAATAAAATCAGACCAGACTTGACATTTTAATATCTGAATGTGACCAGAAAGTGAGAAGATATCTGTAAGGTGTGGAAAGGGGGATGCCCACTACATTCTGAAGGCATTCTGATTGGACAAAAATCAAGTCTCCTCTGTATACCCAAACTAGGTCCAAATGTTGTCACTGTTTATTTGTGGCCACTGAGTATCACAGCAAAAATGCACAGATTGAAAAACTGTGAGTTAACATTTTGACCTCAGAAATTAAACTGTGATTCGATGACACCGTTTTTACTGTTTGAACTCATCCGAACAGAAAATAAAGCCTGCTGCTCACCCCCATTTGTATCTTCTGCTTATCAGCTTGTGTGAGGCTGCACACACACACTTAGGGGACAGAGACTGAGGACATGAGGGTGAACCGTCTTTGCTTCCATCTGTTCTCAGGTAGGCGTGTGCCTCACATTTCTGGCAGGCTGCTGGATGTGGCTTCTCTGCTTCCAGTCTGCCTGTTGTCCCACTGACTAACCCCTCAGTGCATTTCATGCATGAGCTCTTGAGTGTGCCTAAGCCTCAAGGTCTCTGTCATTTCTGCCCCACGAACCAGTGGTGAGTGATTTATTTCCACAGCTTCGCAGCTTCACGCTGCCTGGGATGAGGCTGAGGTCTCTGGTTCTGTGGCAGGGACCGGAAAGTCAGCCACAGCAGAAAGCAGCCCCTGTTGTTTCATTGTTGTCTCAGACCTCATTTTTAAGACAGAAAGAAAAACATCCTGTTGGGTTATTTAGGTATTAATTTTCTGTCTTACTGTCTGGAATGTAAGCTCCATATTCCATGACCTAGAAAGTCCGTATCTGTAAGTCTTTGACAATGAATGAATAAAATCTCTTTTTGGTAAACATAATCATAATCACTCATATCATTTGTTGAAAACCTAAGTAGCACCCAGGAACTGTGCTGGCCACTTTACATGTAGGAGGGTCTTAATTACACTCACTCTAAAGGTGGGGGGGGGTATATTATGCTCCTCTTTTAGCTGAGAAAAGTGGGGCTTGGCAAGAATAAGTAATTTTTCACAGATTACCTAACAAGGAAGGGGACTCGTTGGATGAACCCAGCTGTGCTTTCCCCACAGATCAGTCTGCTTTTGTATTGCAAACAATGGCTCATTTATGTGTTTTCCCCATTTAAAAAAATCCCAAGAAGTCCAGGAGTTATAAGAAATGAGAAATGGAAAACTCCAGCCACGGCATAGAATTTGGGACCCTATGTTACATGGTAGCTAGATTCTTAACAAAAATGACAAAAGAAGAAAAGACTAGTGTTCTTATTCACAATTTAATTTTCTGCTGATTGGTTTAATGAAGTTTAATGTCTCAGTTACAGTCTCCCCAAGGTAAATCAACTATTTTGACTCAATAACATAAGTGTGATGCATACAACTTCCAAGGTGGCTGTTAAAGATCCTGCATATATTCACTGATGTATGTTTGCAAGTTTCGTCCAAGTCCTCAAAAAGTTTAGTGATCAGATAGCGGAGGCATGGCATTTGGCCTTTCGATAGCAGGACTGCAGTCAGCTTAGGTATGTATTGCTGTATGAAAATTGTCAGTTCAGTAAGTTCTTGTCTAATACCTTTGTAAAGAAGAGATACCTAGACTTTAAAAAAATGTAAAACACTTGGAAGATGAAGATGATAGTTAAAGATATGAGGCAAACAGGGTGTAGTGTTCTCCTGTGTACTACGTGCTCTGAGAAATATTGGCTGCCTTGGCCCAGGAAGTAGAAACGATGCAGATCAGGCCTATGGAAATGACAGAGTATCCCAGCGTGAAGCATGTGATGAGTGCAGAACTGAAACCCTTATGAAAACTGAGGAGTTATTTTAGGAAATGAAATATTACTTCCATGGAGCCCATTTAGCCAGTCTTTTTATAAAACAATAGGTCTCTTTTCATATAAGTACTGAATAGGAAAAATCTAAGGTACATTTAACCTTTGTTTTATTCCAGAATTACTCCCTGTGATGTTTTAAGAGGGATACTTCAAAAAATAGGTTGAATTTATCACTCTACCTTCTTATTAAGCAAAAAAATGGACAAATGCAATTGATAAGATTTAAGCACAGAAGTTTCTAGTAAGTTGAAAGCCGGATAAACAGCTTTAGAAATGAGTAAAATAAGTATATTAGGGAAAATTTTGGGTATAAAACAATTCTTCATGGTATCTTTAATTCATGTTACTCTTTTAGAGTCTCTTAAAAGTCTCTAGATGCCATGTTATATATTGGTGATTGACATAATGTATGTTTCTGTAGCATGAAAAATAAATAGCATTTTAGCAAACAGGAAAAAATTAAAAGGTAATGCTGCTGGTGAAGTATCTTGGCCTATTTTCTTCGATGAAGATTTTAGTAATAATCTACTCCACTGCCTTTCCTCACTGGCCCTGAAGTTTTCATTCCAAATCTGAAATCATAGAGAGAGAGAGAGAATATCGTGTATTATTTAAACATTTTCTAATTAAGCCGAAACTTCCTGTACTGTAGAAACCCTGTAATGTGGAGCTGGCATGGGCATGAGGGAGTGGCACTGTTTGTGTGCAGTCAGCACCATGGCAAAGGGTGAAACATCACCTTTCCAATAGAATAAAACTGCTTTAAATTGATCCCACACACCCTGGTACCTACTCATTGATTCTGCACACTCAAATTGTGAAATGCAGGCTCAGATTAGCTTTTAGCACCGCTGCGAAGCAACATTGGTAGAGTAACACAAAACCACCGGGAGTGCATTTGGTACAGATAACCATAGGGCCGGTCTGCCTTTCCTTCAAAGCACAGTACGAGTCCTGGCCGTATTAGATGGGACAATCTCAGGAGACTACAGTTCTCATGCTTTTTATCTGGCCACCTTCTTCTAGTTCTCTTTACCTGTCTCACTTCTCTGCTCAAACATTCCTCTTTGCCCGGACTCCAGGATGGACTCCAAACCTCCCACGTGTCACTGAACCCTCCAGAACCTGACTTCAATTCACCTCTTGTCTTAGGGTAACAGGTTCTTGCATGGCACATATTATTTATGCAATGTGACCTTGGCATTTCCCCATGGTGGGGTGAGACCTGTGTCCCCTTTCTTGGACACTGGGTGGACCGTTGTGACTGCTTCAGCCACTAGAGCATAGTAGCAGTGCTGCTATGTGAATCCTGAGGTTAGATCACAAACATGCTATGCACTGCCTTGTTCTTTTGGAATGGTCAAGCCGTGCTCTGAGGAAACCCAACCAGCCCATGTGGCAGGGCCACGCAGGAAGGCTGTGTTAACCACAGTCGGCCTTTTCCACTAGACAGATGAGTGGTGGCATCTCAAAATGATTCAGCCTGTAGCTGTTGATTCACTTTTAGCTTCCATGTCTTTACCACAGAGACCCCAGGTACCGTGAGGAAGAGATATGTAGGCCATAGGCCACAGTGTGCCCTGTCTAAATTCTTGCCCACAGGATCTGTATCATCAGAGGGTTGCTTCATGGTTCTGGGCTTGGGGATGGTTTGTTATATCGCAACAATAACTAGAAGAGTCTTTTTAATTCCAAGTAGCAGAGCCACATTTCAAACAAACTGAATTCAAGGGAGAAAATTCTTGTAAGGATACAAGTGCATCTTATCACAAGGGCTTGGAAACAGAAACTGAAAATTCATCAGGAACAAAGGTAAGCATTAATCCACTTGTTTGTGGGTCAGCGTATCTGTGTGATATCTAATGGTCTCTGATCTATTTCTCTCTCTTAGCAGTCTAGCTTTCTTTGCTTTTCAGTGTCTATGGTTCTCCCCATCACCTCCATTTTGGCTGCAGGGAGACAGAGATTAGTGTTTATTAGGCCAATTTTTTTATTTCTGGGGCAGTGGTAATCTCTGAATGTCCATACAATAAATCGAATATTGTCTTATAAACACACTGCAGTCCACCTCTGTGAAGGGGACAGTTGTAAAAGGAATGTTCTTAGTCAGTCTTCTCTGGGAAGCAGGGCCTGTGGCAAGGATTAAAGGGCTCATATTTTATTTAGGAGATAGGAGCCCAGTGTGGAGGGTATATAAAAAGGGGGAGAAAAAGAATTTGAAGCTAATAAAGTTGTGAAGCAACGTGGTGCGACACCATATTGCTACCACTTCCCAGTAGCTAGAGACCAAGGGATTGCTGAGCAGGGAAATCAGCCTATGCTGGTGCCTTCCCTTGAACTATGGGAAACACACCTCCTCATATTTCAGGCTGTATCAGATGGGCTCCCAATAGTCACTCAGGAAACCTAATGTCAGTGGTCTTAGTGTGGGGTTCCAATTTATTCCTAACATGAAAGGGCAGCATGAATGACAGAGACAGAGAGAAAGAAGAAGGCTGACAAGAGCATCTGCAAAAGGTCCTTGTGGGAGCATAATGGCATTCCAAAGATATCCGTGGCCAAACCTTAGAAACCTGTGGGGATGTTATATTACATGGTAAAGGGACCTGACATATGGGATCAAGGCTATGAACCTTAAAATGGGGAGAGTATCCTGGATTATCTGGGTCCATTCAATCTAATCACTTGAGCTCTTAAAAGTAGAAGAATGTGGCAGAAGGGGAGTCAGAGAGATTTGGGGTGTAAGAAGGCCTGTTGCCATTGTTGGTGGGGCCACATAGAAGGCGTGAGAAGAAATGTGGGCACATTGTAGGAGCAAAGACAGGCTCCTGTCTGACAGTCAGCAAGGAAGGGGCACCTCAGTTCTGCAACTGCAAGGAATTGATTCAGTCAATAACCTGAATGAACTTGTAAAGGGATTTATCCCCAGCATCTCCAGAAAAGAACACAGCCTTCAAACACACCTTGATTTCATTCAGCCTTTGAGACTCTAAGCCAGGGACAGAGTAGAGCCATGCTGTATGTGGACTTCTGACCTACAAAAGCATGAGAAAATAAATGGCTGTTGTTTTAGGCCACTGACTTGGTGGTCATTTACTGCCATAGCAGTGGAAAACTAATACTTTGCATGAGGTTTAAACCCCCATACAGGAGTCAGATACACTAACAGCTGTCTCATATCTACCCACCGTAACTTCCCACCATTGCCTGAATCAATGTGGTCTTTTTGCTCATTGCTCAGCAGAGAGAAAATCTGCTGTTATACCCCTGTTCTTATTCCTGTGCCCACATTCAGTTCCCTTTTATTTTTGTATTATTATATTGATGAAAGAACTTCCAGCCTATGGAAAATTCTTATAAAAGCTTACTTGATCCAAAATATTGAGGACATGCCCAGAAGCAAAATCTCCATGGATTGGGAACATGAAATCCATGGGTGGTAGACTAAGGGGGATACAGAAGCAGAGTGGGGAAATCTCTAGGACTGGGAAAAAAAGCAAAATGGAAAAACGCATGCTTCCTTTACGTTGGTGGGTACGGGAGAATGAACCTTTAACCTTTACAGCACACAGATATGGTAGGTGCGCAGCAAGATAACAATGAGGGGTTCTGGGTCTCAGGAATGTTCTTGTGTTGCTCTGGTGCCGGGGGTTGTTACTTCAAAAGGCCTGACATTACCCTGACACTTCGAAAGTATGTTATCCTAGATGCTTGGGAACAACAAGCAGGGCTCACGTAGGGTGAAAATTGACCTTTGCTAAGGATGTGGTAGGCGAGGGACGGGACTGCCCGCCATGGCCTGACCAGTTAAGAGTTTGTGGTAAGACTAGCCTGTGTGGTTACTTTTGGCCACCGCCCTGCAGCCCCCGAGCTTGTTGGTTTTATTGCATAGGCCCTTTTTCATTCACAGTTGTTCCTTTTTCCTTTCATTATTTTCTCTCTCTCTGCCATTCCCTTCTTCTAAAAATAAAAACCTTATGGAAGTGTGTTATTAACTATCATGAGTTGACATGCGAGCTCATTATAGAAATTTTTGACTAATAAAACTACCCGATACCAGATTTCTCTCTTTATAGATATTTTCTTAGTGTACATTTGAATAAATGCATGATAAATTGATAAGATTAACATGGTTTAGTTGATACCAATAATAACTGGACCATAAGAAACTCAGCTAAGTTCTTTCAAATGACACTTGCCTAGCGCCTTCTCTACTTCCTGTTGTGAAAAAATCCCTGAGGTAAACCACCTGCCAGTATAATGAAGGGGGAACAGCATATGTGCCCATGGGCCCCTGTTAATTCTCAATTGTTAGTCCCATTGTTATTCTGGTCTAGGTTTACACTTGGAAATATTTTGAGCCTTCAGACTAAAGGTGTTATGTAATTCTAGGGCAGAGTCAATACTTAAATGATTCATCCAAACTGTACTCCTACATATCTGAATATTGTCACTCATTAAATTAGTATCATTGAGAATTAAAACATCATTATCAATTAGTTACCTGTCATTGTAACTGTTCGGATTTTGGACAGGGTTTGACTCCGCTGTTTTTCAGAAGTTTGTAATAATCCAAGGGAAGCTGGTAGGTGTCTAAGGCACAATTGGACACTGTCAAAATTATGGCATCCACACTTTAAAAAGCAACTTTATTTATGTATTAGTTTGACACTGTATCTGGAAGAAGCAGAGAAATTTTGATGAAAGTTTTTTTTGTTTTGTTTTGTTTTGTTTTTACAAATATTCAAACCAGACACATCAGATTGGGAACAGAGGTAAAAAGTGACTCCTGTGCCATTTGATAAGAAACACTTCTTAAACTTGTCACATAAAACATTCTGTTATGCTGTAGGCTGTTGAAAATAATTTCATGCACAGGATCATAGTCACTAGAGGCAACTTGGTTGTTTGGCAACAGCCCTAGGACAGACGCTCAGCTGGGAGATAGAAGACTTGGGTTATGGTGTGATTGTAGTCATTACTCCGACTGAGGGAGGGAGACAGCAGTGAGAACTGCACAGCGATGCAGTTTAACCCGTTGTTACTGACTATCCCTCCCACCACAAAGATCAGAGAGTCTTTATCATTGAGAAAATTTCAAATCTTTAAAAAACACATTTCTTTTTAGAAAAAGTTGTTCTGTTCTGTATTTACTATACAAGGTTTTAAAATGTAAGTATTCTATTTTATCAACAGATTTTCTCAATCATCTAGAGGAAAGGGTATCAAAGACTTCAAGGACTTCAAATGCTCTCATGTAGAAAAGCAAAAGAAAAGCTCAAGTTCATCTATGTGTTGGAGTAAAGATTTCTTATGACTCTCTGATCCTAAGTATTCCCTTCAATATTGACCTTGAGAAAGGGGGTGGAATTAAAGGCATACTGAGAACAGGCTAGAGACACAGACAAAAACAATTAAGCCATATCTATTACTCCCTGATTTTGTATTTTATCTATAGGGAACTAGTAACTGTGATTCTGAGATTTTTATCCAGACCTAGATTAGTTGAAATGAGTGACTGGAGCGTGTTCAGCATCAACAATTGATTATAGCAAGCTCAGAGTTAAATAGACACAGGGAGAAATTGTTTGAGCTGCTACATTTCCCCGACCCTTTCTTCTGTTTGTACCGGCTACAGAATTTACTTACACAGGGCCAGAAAATTTAAGGTTGATCAGGGAAATGGAGGCTCAGGCATTTATCATCCCAGCTATTGTATCCGGAACACTGACAGAATATTTATCAGAATCCATCCGCTAAATGATGCTATAAAAATTTGGTGTTGGGACATTACAAACCATGAAATGGCCAAAGGGAAATATACCAAAAGTTATTTTGAATTTCTGCAGATTATTAAATGTGTCCTTTTTGCCCAAAGACTAAAAAAATTAAGATAATTATTAAGAAGAGGATCCTTGTATTTATAAATTGTGTTGTTTAACATTTTAAGTAGCTCAGTTACTTAAATCAGTGTTGCTATTGCTGCTTGGATTTTAGAAGGACCAGGCTTTACCATGCTAACAATTTTAACCATTAGTCAGACTTGGACTTGAGCTGTAACATGATATGCAGTAAAAAATGGGTAGGATTAATTAGACTGTTACCGAGAGTGTTAGTCAAGTTCAGGACTCTTACAGGCAGAGGGCGTGGTGGGACCTTTTTTTTTCTCATCTTCTGGGTTCAGGGGAAAGACCAAGAATGTGGGAGAAAAGTCAGTGAGAGAATTCATTTCGGCTTTTCCAAAAGTTACATGGGAGAGACCACTTTCTTCTTTCCTTCAGTTATTCTGTTTGTTAATAACATTTCATTGAGCCACAGTGTTTGTAATGTATCTCCTAAGGAATAGAAAATAGAAAATACCTAGGGAAGTTGTAGTCAGCATGGAAACCTTGCAGGAGATTATCTAGCCTTGGAAACTGCAAGCCCCATGAGGGCCTTGGGTGACTCTGGGCAAAGAGAAAATGGGGAACTAGCATAGAAGCTTCCAAGAACTATCCCATGAGATTGCTTGATAGGGGTCTAAAATTGCAGACAGCCCACTGAAATCACTTTCTACTATCAATACATTTGTGTATTCATGTGGATATCATTTTCTGTTACGTGTCTGGGTTGCAGGTTTGGTCCCCAGTAGAGGGCGTATGAGAGGCAACCCATCAATGTTTCTCACATGGATGTTTCTTTCCCTCTCTTTCTCCCTCCTTTCTTCTCTCTCTCTCTCTCTCTCTCTCTCTAAATAAATAAATAAATATATATATTTTTTAAAAAAGTAGTATATCATGATGGTTAAGAACAGACCCTGACTGCCTAAAGAAACTGCATATAGTGAATCACTAAACAAGTGCTTTTATAATTACAATTACAAACTTTATAAGTTTGTATTTCATGTTAGAAGTTGTACCTTATCTTTAATCCATAGATAACCCCAGGGTTATTAAAAAGGAAGAGTCATCTCATTGGTAATATTCTGTGAATATTTGTGTGAAAGTAGACAGAAAATTTATAGAGGGTTGGCCTTGTGCTAATATAGACATTAAGCTACTTTCGTTATTTCAACAAACATATTTATGGTACCAAATTCATGGCTTTATATTTAGTTATACAGAACAATTCCTTGAATAATCATTCAGCATATATGTAGCACTTACAGATTAAAAATAAGGATTTCTGTATTTATTTTTCTGTATTTATTTTAAATATATGTTGGTCTTGGTTAATTTCTTTTATATGAGAATCTAACTTGAAAGTTTTAATGAGTTTTAGATATTTGTTTTGATTTCACAAGTATTTCATCTTTACCATAAAAATGAGAAAATATAAGTAAATGAAAAACTATTGCTTAGATGCAACCAAATGATAACCACAGTCAACAACTAAATGTTTGCCCTTTTACATTTTCCACTGAATTCCCTCACCCTCATATGCAAACAATGCATTGTTTTTTCTCCTAAAATTATGTTTTAGTAATGTTATGTCTCACTTTGCAATATGTCTTTAATGTATATCCATATTTTTATAGGCTGATGTTCCCTTGGCTACGCATCTGGCTGTGTAGTAAATGTATGTTTGCCTTTAGATTAAAAATGGTCAGACAGTTTTTCAAAGTGACTATTATTTTACATTCCCCCCACAATGAATGAAAGTTTGTTTTTCTACACCCTTACCAAAACTTGGTTTGATCAGTCTTTTTATATCACTAATTCTAGTGTTTGGATAGCAGTATCTCATAATGGCTTAAAAAATTGTGTTTTCCCAGTGATTAAAGATGAGAGGCATCTGTTATGTGCTTATTTGCCATTCTTATATCTTCTTGGGGTTGTTTGCCTTCTGACTGAATTTCAAAAGTCACAGGGTTTTTTTCCTAGAAGTTTTACAATTTTAGCTCTTACATTTAGGTATACAATCCATTTTGAGTTCATTTTTGTTCATGATAAGAGTTGAGGTTCATCCTTTTTGCAAATGGACATCCTCTGGCATGTGCTACATTCCCTGGGGCTGGTGTGAATTTGAAGGTTGGGGTGCTCAAGGAAGGTGTTCTCCAGTGTTTTCGCATCAGGCCCCTGCAGCAGGCCCTGGGTGCCTGCATCACAGAAGGTTGCTTTCTCCACGCTTTTGCCCCTCCTCTAGTGCACAACGATGTTCCTTGTCATTTGGTGCAAAGCTTCTGGGGGACACTGGGGTGGTTTCTCATCTCTCCTACCCAATTCTCAGTCTTAACCGGATCCTGTACACCTGTGCCTGTGGAGTAGTGTTTTCCTCAGCAGCCCTGCCTGCTTGTCTGTGCACGTGGAGAGTGCAAGCAGATGTCCTGCTTCTCCCCACTGGTGTCAACTGCACTCTGTCATTTATTGGTGGGACACCTTGGGTGTGTAAGGTTCTCTCTCTCCTGTTTGGCAGCTGAATACTGCCTTGCAAAGGGCAGAATTCTATGCACAAAGAGGATTTTTACTACTTCCCCAGCTGCAGCTGATCTGTGCTGGGGATGGGGGATGGAAGGATTCCCTTCCTACCCCAGAGGAAGTCAGCTTTGCCTCATGGCAAAGAAGGTCAACTTTGAGATGTGGGCATGTTTTCTTTCCCATTCTCCAGTGGCAGGTAGGTTTTGCTTTGTATTTTAAAAGAGGTTCAGGACACAGGAGGTTTTGTGCCTGTCCATAGCAGCGGTCTGTCATTTCCTTATGTTCACAGAGTTTGTGGAGAATGGATTGGCTTCTGAAAGTACACCTGCTCCACTCTCAATCTATGGCAAGCCTTGCACACTTGTGTTCCTGAAGGAGGCACCCACCATTGCCCTGCCTCTCGTGTTTCTCATGAGTGCTTGGCGGGGAATCTTGGAAAAGATTGCACAAGTGGAGAGAGACACCACATTTCTGGGTTTCCCAGAGATGCTGAACTGTCAATCTCTCCCTCAATTGGTCTTTAAGAATTCACTGCAACTGCAAGAGATAAAGGAAGGTTCACATCTATGGGCAGCTCCATGTCTCATGTCCTTTATCCTCCTCTCTCATGTCCTTCCCCTGCTCAGGGACTCTTCTCCCCAGTCTATAGATAACCTATTTTCATCTCACTGGATTTCTAATGTTTCTTTGACCTCACAGTTTGATGCTCAGATCATCCAGTTTTCGTTTTCTCTTGCTCGAAGTATAGACACTTTTCCACCTTTTTATCATACACTATGCTTTGGCATCCTGAAAGGCCAGTACCCATTTTCAGATAGTCAGAAAATGGACCAGAGAATAATCTACAGCAACTGATTTTTAAGTTTTGAAGGACATGTAGATACACCTGTTGGGGGGAACTCATACTACTGTTTCACATATTTGTGATAGCTCTTTTGGAGGATGAGTCTGTGCAATACAGGTATGTAAAGTGGTGTTCTCTACAGTTGACAGGTGCCACCTCTCTAGTCCCTCAAGTGGTGTCCCCGCTAGTCAGTTCAACAGCTAACAGATGAATAGGATTTCTTTTTCCCTAAAGACCTGAACTGGGTCATTCTTCTTTATTAGTAATCTCTTTTTTAGAGGAATTTTCATGATTAGGCAGATATCAGTGTCCTTGAGAAGGATTATCTGGGATTTACTTCTATAATAATTTAATGCTTAGAATACATTTTTACTGCAAAAGTGAGAAAAGAAGAGAAATTCTGTGTATGGGAGGTGTTATACTCACTATTTTGCATGCTTATTTTATGCATTTTTTGTGTACCCTTGTGTTGCAATTGGCTGAAGTCCACAAAGCTAGCTCTCTATGTTTAGCTGCTGCAACGTTAAGATAATTTAAATGAACTGTAAGGAATCAGAGAATCAACAGTCGCTCTTTCAAAGGACAAAAAAAAAATGCAAAAGAAATGTTGCTAGATTTAATGTTCCCCAGTTTAGAAATTAAGATGCAGTTGTCATTTGCAGGAAATTACAGAGAAACTATTTAACACTATCTAATCTATCTATTCATGTTCAGAAGGCAATTAGCATATTTTTCAAGTGTCTGAAGGTGGACTCTCAGTAATCACCTAAAATAATTTGTTAATCTGTGTCAGCCTTTAAATTTATTCCCATTCGCTCTATATGCCTCATTAAATATAATGTTTAATTACCTTAACCTTATTATTCACTGATATTTGTACATTGTATACTGTGTTCAGGCAGATCTTGCAGTAATTCAAACATAAATCAGATATAAACTCTATATTCAACAATTTATAATTCATTAAGGCAGAGATGCTATGAACACAAATAATTACAGAACAAGTTAGAAAGTTGTAAGTTGAATATGAAATTGCTTGTTATGGGCCTCAGAGGTACATAAGATTAATTCCAAGTGGGAAAGTCAGGGAAGACTTTGTGGATAGGTGATGTTTGTACTTGAAGAATGATGAGGTTGGATGTGTGGAGATGATGGAGAAGAGAATTCCAACCAAAACGAAGAACAGATTTGTGGCATTTAGCAATGGTTTTAGAAAAACCTCTTTCAAATGCTGGGTCTGAAGTTAATGTCCTCCAAGATCGTACTAACTTACTTGTAAAGCACACCGAGAACTCACTGTGTCCACGGCACTCCTGCAGCCCCTTCCCACACATGCGACTGGACCTCGCTTCTCCGAGAGGCCAGTGCTCACACGGGTGCGCTGCACTGAACTTCCGCTTTCTCACTCCAAATACTGCTCCTAACATTTCCCCCATCTCTCATTATAATTTTTTCTTTTCCTTTGCATTATTTCTGTTTACAAGTATGCTACAATATCTCCCATGTTGAAGCAAACAACAAAAAAACGTCCAAAAATAAAGCCCCTTTGTGTATCAGTTTGCTTTAACTGCACACCAAAAACTCAGTGGCTCAAAACAGCAGCCATGATTTAGCTCACAGTTCTGCGGGTTGGCAGTTCAGGCCAGGCTCAGTGGGTCAGCTCTGCTCTTCCTGGGGCTTGCTCATGCATCGGGGGGGCTGTCATTTGGCGAGGTGGATCTGCCTTTGGGCGGTGGCTGTCTGGGCTCTGAGTGGTAGGGAATGTATAATATGAAATGTAAAATATCTCAATAACCTCTTATATTGACTACATAATGAAATCGTAATGTATTGGATTAATATTTTGCTATATGTTGTGGAATAATATATGATATATTAGCGGCTTAATGTGATAAAATATATAATTTAAATCAATTTCACCTTTATTTTATTATTTTTACACTTTATTTTTTAATTATATTTTATTGATTATACTATTACAGTTGTCCCATTTCTCCCCCATCACACCCCTCAACCCTGCACACCCCCTCCCACCCACATTCCCCCCCTTAGTTCATGTCCATGTGTCATAAGTTCTTTAGCTTCTACTCTTCCCACACTATTCTTGCCCTCCCCCTGTCTATTTTCTAACTACTGTCTATGCTACTTATTCTCTGTACCTTTTCCCCCTCTCTCCTCCTCCCACTCCCCTGTTGCTAACCCTCCTTGTGATCTCCATTTCTGTGTTTCTGCTCCTGTTCTAGCTGTTGGCTTAGTTTGCTTTTGTTTTAGATGTGGTTGTTAATATCTGTGAGTTTGCTATCTTTTTACTGTCCTATTTTTTATCTTCTTTTTCTTAGATAAGTCCCTTTAACATTTCATATAATAAGGTCTTGGTGATGATGAACTCCTTTAACTTGACCTTATCTGAGAAGCACTTTATCTTCCCTTCCATTCTAAATGAAAGCTTGGCTGGATAGAGCAATCTTGGATGTGGGTCCTTGACTTTCATGACTTGGAATACTTCTTTCCAGCCCCTTCTTGCCTGTAAGGTCTCTTTTGAGAAATCAGCTGACAGTCTGATGGGAACTCCTTGGTAGGTGACTGTGCCCTTATCCCTTGCTGCTTTTAGAATTCTCTCCTTCATTTGAATCTTGGCTAATGTAATTATGATGTGCCTTAGTGTGTTCCTCCTTGGGTCCACTTTCTTTGGGACTCTCTGAGCTTCCTGGACTTCCTGGAAGTCTATTTCCTTTGCCAGATTGGGGAAGCTCTCCTTTATTATTTGTTCAAGTAAGTTTTACACTTGCTGCTCTTCTTGTCCTTCTGGTACCCCTATAATTCGGATGTTGGGACATTTAAAGATGTCCTGGAGGTTCCTAAGTCTCTCCTCATTTTTTTGAATTTTTGTTTCTTTCTTCCTTCTTGTCTACTCCATTCATTTGAGTTCCAGTTTTCCTCCCATCACTATTGGTTCCCTGTGAGATTTTCTTCATTTCACTTATTGTAGACTCCATTTGTTCATCTAATTTGGGAGCAAAATCAACCAATTCTGTGAGCTTCCTAAGCACCAGTGCTTTGAGCTGTGCATCTGATAGATTGGCTACCTCTTGGTTGCTTAGATGAATTAGCTCTGGGGCCCTGATCTGTTCTCTCATTTGAGCCATCCTTGTTTTTTTTTTTTTTTTTTTTTTTTTTTTTGGTCAGGTTGCAGCTGTTACACAATGAGGGGCGGAGCCTTAGGCATTCACCAGGGCGGGGAAACACAGTCTCTGGGTTGTGACATGGATGTGGGGGTGGGGTCCGAGAGGGAACAATGAGACTGCTTTGCTCCCTCTTGGACTCCAGTCCCTTCCGCTGCCCCCCCCAAGCAAACTGGCCCCTCCCCACACCCCAATCTCTGCTGTGGGCAGCCCATGCATGTTCCAGGACCCTGTGGGTCTCTCCAACAAACTCTCCCTGAGGCTGGGCTCTGAATCAGTACCCCTTAGGCTCTATTTCCCAGCACTGGGGCCCTGTGCTGCACAGTCTGTCTAGCTGCCCACCTTTGCCTGGCCTACCTGTGCATGATTGTGTGACCATGGTCAGCCACCCTGTGCGCTTCACTTGGTCTGCTCGTTGCCTCCTGGTGCTTGGCAACTGCCACCCTTGCGCAGGGCCACAAGCCACTGCTTCCCCCACCCACTACCGCGCCCCCTCTCCACTGGCCTCAGACTCTGCCCCTCCCACTGGTCTGGGTGAATCATTGTGGGACCCCTGCACAACACAATCCTCCACCTGTTCTGGTTGGGTTTTTTTTTTTTGGCTCTATATTTTTGCTGTCCCCAATCTTGGTCTTGAGAGGAAGCACAGTGCATCCACCTATGCCTCCATCTATGCTGGAAGTAGATATATATCACGTTTTCTTTATTGAGTATAAAATGCATCCAGTAGAGCACATACAGCATGCTAATGTTAAGTGAATGACCTGATGCATTTTTCATTGTGTACAATGAGTAACCATTATTCCAGCAGACTCCCTCATACCCCTTTCTTCTTTTTTAAAATTTTATTTTAATTGTTGTTCAAGTACAGTTTTCTGTCTTTTACTCCCATCCCAGCCCACCCCACCTCCCTCCCATTTCCACCCCCTTTATTTTTTGTCCATGCGTCCTTTATATTTGTTCCCGTAAACCCTATCACCTTTATTTTTTTAATCTTTATAAATGTGGCTACTAGAAAAATGTTTATCCCATACATGGCTCAGACTATATTTCTATTAAATGGCACTATCTGAGGGCCTATTTCTCACAGCGTTATTTTGGACTAGCAGGTTAGCAACACCTGGGAGCTTGTTGGAAATGGGGAATGGCAGTGCTTCTCAGACCACAACCCAAGTACGTGTCTTATATGCAAATTAAGGATTAGGAAGCAGTGATCTATGGGGCATAAAAGGTGATAGTTATGTTACAAGGGAGATAGGAGAGTGGAATGTGATCTACTCTCAGGGAATTCACTGAGTGGGGTTGTTACTATTGCTTTAGCACTGTTCTAAGTGCTTTTGTGTATTAACTTGTTTAACGGTACAATGGAGAAACATATTTGTGCTGATCAGCAAGCATATGGAAAAATGTACATGAAAATTCACATTCAGGGAATAAATATTGTAAAGTTTTAAGATTCTTTTAAAAGTTGTTGATCATAATTAAAACACTGAATGACATATCATACGTAATGCAATGCAGATGACATATGATTAAGGGAAAATAAAGTGATTATTAAATATAAGATGGTAGGAAAGATGTGTATTTCAAAATAACAAACCATTTCCTAGATTGTTCAGAACGGGTCTTTGGAACTACTACAAAGTAGCACAAATATGCAATTATTTACATTGCTATTTCCCCCAGGCAGTGCTATAAATTTGGATAAAAATGCACTTCAAGATAGAAATTAAAAAGTTTGAATTTCCGCCTGTAGTTCTATTCTAAAGGCAATTATGAAGCACACATATATTGTTAGAAAAGAGGACAAGAAGATATAAAAATTCCAGAGGATGGCAGCAAAGGTGGAAAGAGCTCAGATGGAAAGAACACATTCTTATTTTACAAATTCTAAATTTCTTGCAATAGTAAGCATCACTATGACAGAGCATTTATTAGCTTTAAATTATTAATTTGCTTCCTAAAATAAGAAAAAAAATGAAAGCACACATAGTTAATCTGTCTCTCTTTCTTGATCTGTCTGTTTCATTCCTTTGAAAGTCCCGTACATGTTCACACTTCTAAAGAGTATTACAATAGAGTTACCCCAGCTGAAAATTATACTATTTCAGTTAGTTCTTTATTCAGTAGATATTAATGAGTGTTTCTACTCTGTGCTTACATGGTGTTAGGTGGTAGGGATATGATGCATAATTTCATTGAAAAAAGTAATGGCTGATTTTATAAAGTTCACACCTGGTTGGTGAAGTATTTACTTTGTCTGCACATTGAAATGGACCTACCATTACACTCCTGGTGGTACAATCGGTGTCCGTGTGTACTCCGGCACGAGCATGGGATGAAGCCATGGCTGGCGAACCAGGCTGGGATTTCACTGTGAGCATACTCATGGGGAAAGGCCTTGGGTACCATTTTAGAATGGTAAAAACATTAAAAGTTTAAAAACAGGGTATTATAAAAGATTTAAATTTGTATCAGTTGTCATTAGACAACATATTGGTTATGGTAAATAACAGACTAAATTGAAAACTTTGATAAGAGAAGTTGAATTTTAACTTGATTCCCAAATCTCAGCAAGTTTGCTACTTTGAGACATGACATAGTTTGTTTTGAGCCTTAAGTTTATGAGCTTATATGAAATTAAAAGGCTGTTTGGTTTCTACTTCAAATTTCAGAGTAGAGCATGAATTTTTTTTCCACCGTGAATGAGTACGTTGTTTAGGCAGTGATCTCTGTATTTTGCTGTCAAACCATAGAAAACTATGGAGTACACCTATGTAATACTGAATGGTCATAAGGCCAAGGAACCATGTTAATATGATATTATTTAAAACATATATTGTAGTACCGATAAACCTACATGTGTAGGTATACCATTGTATGTATTCAACCATTTCTAGTCTTTATATCCACTCTGTATAATGGTTCAAATTTAATAAATCTGGATTTGATTGATTCTGCTTTTTCCAACTAAATGAAGACTGATAGAAGTAGAGTCAAAATCTACTTTTTTAAAGGGAAGTTTGTAAAACATGAAATAATATATATTACTTTCAAAATAAAAAAAAACAGGGAATACAGTACAAGTTTCTTATTATGGTGTTCAATCCTTTCAAGAACGAGGCTGACTCCTGAATCTCCCAGCTCATCTCCCGCTTTCCCCTCCCTTTGTCTTCCTCACGTGCCTTATTTGGCTTCCCGCTTGAGCCCCAGAGAGTGCACTCCCCTTCTTCCCATGACTTACCTCAAGCTCTTTTTATGGACCTGAACTAACCTTGTCCCTCCTTTTTACCCTTTGAAATCCTTTGTGTCCTTTAGGGCTAAGACCAGATGTCACTCCTTCCAATATGGGTCATGGTAAAACATTTTTTACAAAATTCTAATTGATCCATAAATCAGTCCTTCTCTGTGCTCCCAGGTGACTTGCCTGGTGCTTTCATCATGGGATTTAATTAAAAGATGTAGCTTCTTGGTGGAAGGATTTTGATGTTCTTCATCAAGGTGCCTAAAAGTGTCTTGAACAAAGGAGTAGAGAAACACATGAGAGGTTATCCTAGATTCTTTAACCTGTGGCCTAGAGACCTGTTTAGTGAGTGCTCATGAAAATGGTAGTCATGCATTTTACAGGGCAATCTCAGAGGCAGGGCAGAGAAAGGCAGGAGCTCTTTAAGCATCGAATCAGAGGGACCTGAGGTCACACCCTGGCACTGTCACTTCCTGGCAATATGACCCAGCAAGGTACTTTACCTGTTTGAGCCTTGTTTTCTCAAAATGGAGATCATACATCCTATGTGTAAGGCTTATTATGAATATTAGAAATAAATATACAAAATTCCTTCCTAGCAATGATAATTATTTTATTAAGACTGATGAGCAAAGAATAATGTTCTCTGGATAATAGAATGTGTTTGTTAATTCAGAATTGTAAATTAAAAAATAGAATAAAGACTTCTCATTTTCAAATGATAAGCTCTAGAAACACATTTGAATAAGTAAATCCATTAATCTTATAAGAAGAAAAAAACATGTTCTTTTGGGATTTGGCTGGTTTCTTCTGAATTATAGGTTGCAGCCCATTATTTGTTGCTGAAATAAAATTAGTGAGTTAAGACTGGTGTTAATATAATACAATAGATTAGCACCTAATAGAAAATATTGTAGTGCATTTTGCTTAATGATAAGAATGGTTTTATGGGTTAAATTATATACACATCCACATGTATGTTTTGAATAGGTAAATAAAATGTGTTACTCATTGGGCGTCGTGGTCAAAATGTTTGCAGAGCACTTTTCTGTAGGATGTTAAAAAGGAAATAAACACTTGCTAGATGCTTAGTCCCAGAAGTAAGCATTTGAGGAGAAAGGGTTAAGCAACTGTGGCTGGTGAAGACATTAGCTGGTAGGGAGTACCAGCAGTATTTGAAATCCTGGGAGTTTCCGAGTTAAAAATACATTGTGCACAATTCAGGTTTTTTGTTTTTTTGTTTTTTTTTTTTGATGAATCACTGACCTTGTATAAACTTTGTGAACCACATAGTTATTATTATGATTATCAATTATTGGTGTACAACAGTGTTCTGGGAAGATCCCATTATAACAAGGCTCAAGAGTTTCCTGTATATGGGTATAAGCCAGTTAAAATAAAAGGATTATTCTTTTCCCCAAAATTTATAGACAGTGTGTTGTATGACCCTGAATATAGAGGGAGGACTTAGTTAAAATATTTAAGACCATTTTACTTCAAAATAGTTGAAAATATTAGATAATAAAAGAATAGAAGGCCTGTCTTAGGCCCAAGGTTCTTAATTGGGGGTTCCCAAGCCACATTCATTTGTATGTATTTTTTCTCTGATATTTTTCTTGTTTCAGTAAAGTTTTCTTGAAATAAATTACTTCTATATCAAATCATGCTATGAAAGCAACTTTTCACCCAGACAATTGTGAAGCGCTAGGAACAGCTACTCTGTATCTGGATAATTGTAATCGCCATGTTATGATGCCACACTGTGTACAATAGATTTTTGTTTACAGGAGTTAATTAAAACGTATCCTGACATTCTGCTTGTGGCCATCTGTTTTTGTTTGCATTTGATAAACTTAATTAGAAAGTGTTAAAAAGAGAACTAGGAAAGAAACTCGAATGGTCCATCGCTGGAAAGCACAGAAGGTGAGGTTCCTGATAATGGGAACAGAGATGCCCGTGAAAATGCTTGTATACAACTTGCTTCTCCACCCTCGAAATATACTGACTTGTGTGTACTATATCCATGAGAATTTTCAATGTAAAATTTGAAAAAAATCTCAGACTTGTTGCAACATTCAAACTGTGTTTTGAGTGCTACTCAGAACATCCCTTAATGGAGGAAGCCCCAATCTGGAAGGACCTGATGAAGTAGTGGGTGATTTGTAACTGGGAGCAAGAGAAAAATAGGAAGTACAGCCTTGATCAATCAGTGTCATCAACTGTAGAATTAGTGACATTTCTTTTTTAACTTAGAAGAAGGTCATAGAAAAATTGGCAACAATTGAAAGAGGTTGCTTTTTTCTCTCAGCAAAGCCAGCTTCTAACTTTCATCTGCTTTGTGCATACTGATGTCATTAAGGAAGAATTCCTATTTATGTGCATCTCTTTGGGGATATTCGAAGGTTTTCAAATGGTACAAAGATTATTTGCCAAGCAAAATTTGGTCTGGATGAAACTCTTGGTATTTTGTGTGTGAAGTAGCAACTTAAGAGCATGGCAGTCTTCATTCTTCATGACTTTTTCTTTTGTGA